>MU728842.1:108838-134326 GCA_026770625.1 Nicotiana glauca
AAATATATATATATATATATATATATATATATATATATATATTAAAAAAAGAGGCTCCTAGGTAAGAATAGCTTGTCTCGCCCCAAAGGCGCGTCAAGAACACAGTGGCAAACGAAGACCGCATGAAATTCTGCCGAACTGTTCAAGTGTAATTTAAAAAAAAATATGATTAACATCTTTACTATTACATAATATATAGAACTATAAATCATACTTCTAATAGATAAAACAATTTTATAAATTGTTGATCAAAGAAAAGCACTTTGATTCTTTAAATAGTAATGATGTTTTCTGAAAGATAATAAATATTTGCAATCTTATTCTTAAGAAAAACTAATAACATATTAAACTTAGTGGACGTTGGACATACGGATTGTAAAGTTTAGGAAGAAAATTAAAAAAAGATCAAGTAAAAATTATATTTGAAAATTAGAGTTGTGTTTGGACATGAATATAATTTTGGATTATTTTTTAATTTTTGTGAGTGATGTGACTGAATATTTTAAAATACAGCTTTTTGAAAAATTCCAAAATTTACTTTCAAGCAAAAAATGAAAATATTATGGCCAAAAATTAATTTCGAAAAAAAAGTAAAAAAGAATTTGAAAATGAGAAAAAAAATGGAAAAAAAAAGAAAGAAAAAAGCGAAAAAAAAATTCATGGCCCTTAGAATCGATCAAATATCACTGTATAAAATAAAATGGATGAAATACCTATTAGCTGGAAATCACAACTAGGATAGTGTTGCTTTCTCCTTTTTCCCTCATTTTGTTGGATTCAATCCATATTTCAATTGTCCTCAATATCCTTTCTTAAAGTGTAGAAAATAGGGACCACGAATTCAACTAAAACGATTTTTGTTATATTAAACTAATATTCCTTATAGCATTTTAGTCACATGTATATGTCTTTGCACAAGAAAGAAATCTGACCTAGAGATTACATTGTTGGTAAATTTGGGCCTCCGAGATTTCGTCATATTTTTTTTTTTTTTGAATAAACAATGAATTTCAATCGTATAAAAGTCCTTCAATACATATTAAAATCTTCTAATTAAATTTCGCGACCCAAAATCTCATCGGAAGGAGTTGTGATGGCATATAATTTCTAAAACTAGGTAAGCCTAATATTTAACTGAAGTAACAATAATATTTAGCTAACATCGAACAATTTCGAAAAAGAAAATCATTATACAAAGTTAAAATCCCAAAACTAGCAGTACATGTCATAAGCCTTTCTAGGAGTAATTATACATAATGAATACATCCTTGTTCCGGAATAAAAGAAAACAATGGAAATAAATTACAATGGAAGGTGACTTCGAAGCATGCGAACGCCCAACAAGTGCACCTTGAAGTCTCCAGCTTCACCAAGCATAAATCTTAAACTAACTAGATCCAAAGCACTTGGCTCTGCACAAAAAGATGTGCAGAAGCATAGCATGAGTACACCACGATGGTACTCAGTAAGTGTAAATTCTAACATTGGTAGAGTAGTGATGAGGACAAGTCAAGACACCTACCGAACATATAAACATGTGCAGGATATAACATAACGCTAACAAGGAAGAAATATCGAGTAATACCAATAGCCAAAAAGGAATTAGATTACAAATAGTAGTAACGACAAGGAGAACACTAATGGCAACAAGAAATAGCCAAGTATTTAAACAACAACATAATTGGGACACAGATAAGTATAAACGTGCTCAAGTGGAGAAAACAATGTCAACTCAACCAAACAAATCATTTCTATTACACGATTTCAATAATCCCAATTCTCATAATCCCATACCATAAATTACACTTCCAAACCTTTACTACATACAGTACCTTGTGCCCACATATTTCCATCTCACTTTGCACGGCAAAATTCACGTGCTACTCGGTACATGATATCTATATCAAATGCTAATTAAGATGTTCAAGAGATTCCATTTATATATCATTAAGTAAATTTACAGTTTCTAGGCCAAATAAAAAATCAATGAGAAAGATGAGTTTATTTTAGAAATCATTTGAGTGAAGAAAAATAACGTTTTCATATAAAATACAACATCAAATAAGCTATTGCATTTAATGTATAATTTACTAAATCAAAACAGAATAACAATTCCTTTTTAAGTATAATAACAACCTCAAACAGGTTAAGGAGATTAAGTTGAGAAATCAATTGAAATAAAATATAACAACTATTAGAAATAGTAAATACTGAAATATATGGCGAGTTCTAACTTATAAGTCACACAAGGTTACATGATATTAATTTATTTATTTTAATCACTATAATACTAACAACTCAATAATGCGAGAGGTTATGACTCAACGTAGTAATTCACCTTGGAAATCAATTTACAGGAATAATATTACTAGGAAAAGAGCTTAGGAAATGATGGCAAGGCAGTAACATCAATGATAATGACTAAATCCTCAAAAGACAATGAAAATGAAAGAATACAAATTCTTAGAATCTCGTACGAAGGAACTGAAGCCAATACAATAAAACAGGGGATACAAAATACACAAATATGTTGCGGCGTGTAACTCGATCCCACTATACAATATCAATATCATAATTCACCCGTATTCCACCATACCAATCTACCCTTATTTCATCTGTTGCGGCGTGCAACCCGATTCTACCGTACAACGGAATCTACCCTTATTTCACTGTATAAAATAAAATGGATGAAATACCTATTAGCTGGAAATCACAACTAGGATAGTGTTGCTTTCTCCTTTTTCACTCATTTTGTTGGATTCAATCCATATTTCAAGTGTCCTCAATATCCTTTCTTAAAGTGTAGAAAATAGGTGAGAAATTTAAAAATAGCCAGATTTATCACTGGTTGTTGCAAAATAGCCAAGTTTCAAAAGTCATCGAAATTTAGCCACTTTTTATGTAAAGAGAAATCTGAGCGAAAACACTGTTCAAAATCCGAAAAATACGCCCGCAAATTTTACGGGAGTTCCAGGATAACTATGCTGGAACTCCCGCAAATTTTACAGGAGTTCAAGCATAATTATGCTGGAACTCCCGTATATTTTACGGGAGTTCCAGCAAGTATAAATATCCAGTATAATATACTGGAGTTTGAAGCACTGGTGCTCCAGTCTCCCGCAAATTTTACAGGAGTTAGCAAAGTATACCGATCCAGCATAATAGGCTGGAGTTCGTACACAAATGCACCAGAACTCCCGTAAATTATACGGGACCGGTCTCTGTTAAAGCAAAATAGTAGCTATTTTTCATTAACTTGGTAAACGCTAGCTATTTTTGATTGACCAATGTGAAAACTGGCTATACCATAATATTTTGACAAAAAATAGGGACCACGAATTCAACTAAAATGATTTTTTTTTATATTAAACTAATATTCCTTATAGCATTTTAGTCACATGTATATGTCTTTGCACAAGAAAGAAATCTGACCTAGAGATTACATTGTTGGTAAATTTGGGCCTCCGAGATTTCGTCATATCTTTTTTTTTTTTTTTTGAATAAACAATGAATTTCAATCATATAAAAGTCCTCCAATACATATTAAAATCTTCTAATTAAATTTCGCGACCCAAAATCTCATCGGAAGGAGTTGTGATGGCACCTAATTTCTAAAACTAGGTAAGCCTAATATTTAACTGAAGTAACAATAATATTTAGCTAACATCGAACAATTTCGAAAAAGAAAATCATTATACAAAGTTAAAATCCCAAAACTAGCAGTACAAGTCATAAGCCTTTCTAGGAGTAATTATATATAATGAATACATCCTTGTTCCGGAATAAAAGGAAACAATGGAAAATTACAATGGAAGGTGACTTCGGAGCATGCGAACGCCCAGCAAGTGCACCTTGAAGTCTCCAGCCTCACCAAGCATAAATCTTAAACTAACTCGATCCAAAGCACCTGGCTCTGCACAAAAAGATGTACAGAAGCATAGCATGAATATACCACGATGGTACTCAGTAAGTATAAAGTCTAACATTGGTAGAGTAGTGATGAGGACAAGTCAAGACACCCACCGAACATATAAACTTGTGCAGGATATAACATAACGCTAACAAGGAAGAAATATCAAGTAATACCAATAGCCATAAAGGAATTAGATTACAAACAGTAGTAACGACAAGGAGAACGCGAATGACAATAAGAAATAGCCAAGTATTTAAACAACAACATAGTTGGGATACAGATAAGTATAAATGTGCTCAAGTGGGGAAAACAATGTCAACTCAACCAAACAAATCATTTCTATTACACGATTTCAATAATCCCAATTCTCGTAATCTCATATCATAAATCACATTTCCAAACCTTTACTACATACGGTACCTTGTGCCCACATATTTCCATCTCACTTTGCACGACAAGATTCACGTGCTACTCGGTACATGATATCTGTATCAAATGCTAATTAAGATGTTCAAGAGATTCCATTTATATATCATTAAGTAAATTTACAGTTTCTAGGCCAAATAAAAAATCAATGAGAAAGATGAGTTTATTTTAGAAATCATTTGAGTGAAGAAAAATAACTTTTTCATATAAAATACAACATCAAATAAGCTATTGTATTTAATATAGAATTTACTAAATTAAAACATAATAACAACTCCTTTTTAAGTATAATAATAACCTCAAACAGGTTAAGGAGATTAAGTTGAAAAATCAATTGAAATAAAATATAACAACTATTAGAAATAGTAAATACTGAAATATATGGCGAGTTCTAACTTATAAGTCACACAAGGTTGCATGATATTAATTTATTTATTTTAATCACTATGATACTAACAACTCAATAATGCGAGAGGTTATCACTCAACGTAGTAATTCACCTTGGAATTCAATTTACAGGAATAATATTACTAGGAAAAGAGCTTATGAAATGACGGCAAGGCAGTAACGTCAATGATAATGACTAAATCCTCAAAAGGCAATGAAAAATCAGAGAATACAAATTCTTAGAATCTCGTACGAAGGAACTGAAGCCAATACAATAAAACAGGGGATACAAAATACACAAATATGTTGCGGCGTGCAACTCAATCCCACCATATAATATCAATATCATAATTCACCCGTATTCCACCATATCAATCTACCCTTATTTCACCTGTTGCGGCGTGCAGCCCGATTCTACCGTACAACAAAACATCACTATCATAACAATAAATATAATATTTTATGGGACGCAACCCGATCCCACCTTATAATATCAATATCATAATTCACCCTTATTGTACCATAATAATCCATCCTTATTTCACCTGTTGTGGCGTGCAACCCGATCCCACCGTACTATAACATTATCACAATATAAATATCCTCCCTTATTCCGCCACCTCCCTTATTTCACCTGTTGCGGCATGCAACCCGATCCCCCGTACACTAACTTAAATCAACAACAACAATTCGATAACTCAATTTATAAGAATTTCTACAACCAAGAGTATGAGTACATGGCAACAAGGGAACCATGTAAAAGTCAAAGGAATTCAACAATCTTTATAAAATAACAGGACATGTAAGACATGTGATAACTATGCAGGCAATCACAACAACTTGGACACATAGCAGATATGCACGTAGTCATAGAAGAACTCAACAATTAAGAGGTAACAAGACAATAATGAAGGCAATGACTACAACCAAGGCATATAAGGGCTAAATAACAAGTAAGAGGTAAAAAAAGGGCTAACCTCATCGTATAGAGCATGTAAGAGTAGTCTAATATCGAGATATCACATGTTATGACGATTTAATCAAAAGCATGGAAAGAGACTAGACAATCTAAACCGGTCAACACTACATATATGTTGTGTATCCACTTATCGCCTTGCGTACACTAATTTCACATAACAAGATAACACAATTAACTCAATTCCTCAGGGGTGGTTTTCCCCACATAAAGTTAGACAAAACACTTAACTCAATTCGGCTGACTCAATAATCAATTTAGCTTTTCCTTTACCAGTTCACCATCGCTCGGCCGAATCTAGCCAAAGGAGACTTAAATACATAAAACAATGCAAGAGAAAATAATTTCAATTAACAAATCTATGATCCTTATACAATTTGTAAAAAGTCAACAAAAGTCAACTTTTCAGGCCAGCACCTCGGAACCCGACAAAATTTACAAAATCCAAACACCCATTCCGATACGAGTTCAACCATACAAAAGTTATCAAGTTCCGATACAAATCCGTCATTCAAATCATCATTTTTTATTTTTGAAAGTTTTTACAATTTTCCTCAAATTTTTCTTTAGATTCTCATGAATTTGATGTTAAATCTAAGATATAATCACAAAATATAATTGAAAATTGGTTAGAGGCACTTTCCCAATGATTTCATATGAAAATCTTCTCAGAAATTGCCCATTCTCGGACCTAGGGTTCAAAATATAATAAAATGAAGTTAAGTCCCAAAATGAGAGTCTTAATACCAGCCTCAAATGTCGCATCTGCGATATCAGGATCACAACTGCAACAAAAGTATCGCAAATACGGAGGCTGACCAGCTCTGCTCTGGTCGCAAATGCGAGTTCTAAGTCTTTCGCAAAAGCGACAGTTGCATCGCAAATATGGAGCTGCAATTGCAAATGCGATGGAGTGGTTTGCAATTGTGAACATCCCTGCCCCAACCCATCGTCGCAAATGCGAGAATGATCTCTCAAATGCTATCATTGCAAATGCTATGAAATCCTCGCAAATGCGAGAACAGAGACACCAGCAAAGTTGAACCTTATTCGAACACTCCGAAACGCGTATGAAACTTATTCGAGCCCTTGGGGCTCCATGCCAAACATCCACGCAAGTTTGAAAACACAAGACAAACTCGCTCGCGCGATCGAAATACCAAAATAACCTCTAGAACTACGAATCGAATGCCAAAACACATGAAAATCACCATGAACTTCAAGAACTTCTAGAATCGCAACCAAGCGTCCGAACGAAATCGAATCAACTCCAAATGACACCAAATTTTGCAAGCAAGTCCCATATAGCATAATGGAGCTTTTTCAACTCTCGGAATCGCATTTCAACTTCGAAATCACCAAAGTCACTCTCGGTCAAACCTCTCAATCTTCCAAAACTTCAACGTTCCAATATTCGCCAAAATGCTTCAAATTACTCTACGGACCTCCAAATCCAAATTCGAACGCACACCTAAGTCCAAAATATCACCCGAGCCTATCGAAACCATCGAAACTCCAATCCGAGGTGAAATACTCAAAAGTCAAATCTTGGTCAATTCTTTCAACTTCAAGCGTCTCAAATGAGAGTCACTTCTAAAAATCCTTTCTGAACTTCTCAAAAACCCGAACCGATGATGCACGCAATTCATAATCTACTGTGTGAAGCTACGCTTGACCTCAAAATGCCGAATCAGACATAATTGCTCAAAACGACCAGTTGAATCGTTGCATTAAATATTCAATTACTTGTATATTGACATATGATCTTAGAGCTAACCACTCCCAGCTTTGTTAAATTCAATGCTAGATCATTAGCAAATGAAGTTTTACTTATGGTACATATTAAACATCAATCGTATTTCTTTTCATATTATCAGTTTAATTTAACATGTCATAGATGCTTACCGTTTGTATATTCTAAGTTAAAATAATATACCCACAATTATTTTTAAAATAACCTAATTGTTTATATATTTGTATACCATCAATGCATACAACTTAAATTCATTAAGAAAATACTCAAGGATACTATGATACTCATAAAAAATAGAATTAATTGTCCTACTTTTAACATGCATATTCTTTCTATTTTTTACTTTGTTGAGAAAAATGACATTATTATTTATTAAAGTATAAATGTATAAACTAACCCTGACGGACCCTCTCCTCTCCTAGACCCCAATTATAATTAACGCCTCCCTTGACTAACTTTTTCATGTTTGGCTTCTTTTACTTTTTTCTTTTTTTCCTTTCTACGAATCTAAATTAGATATTGGTAAAGTAATTTTTCTCTCTCCCCACTAGGTTGAATGGACAATTTATAAATTTTATTTTAGTTCATAAATTTGAAATTTAGTCTAAAATATAGTACAAGCAAAGACACTAAAAATATCTTAGGAAGGCCTCATGGCCGCTGCTATTTATGTCTTCTTATAAGTAGCAGTCGCCTAATGGACTAGAAGAGATGCGTGTAAGCTGGTCTAATTAGCGACTTAAATAATAATTTTTCAAAAGAAATTAGTTTATCACAAAGTAAAATTAATGAGATTATCTGTGTATACTGAGCTGAAGCTTTGATCATGTGTTGAGAATATAAATGATTTCTCATCACCATCACTATACATATGAATCTAATTAAGTCATGACATGTGCATTCAGGACGGAAGGGGGTTTATCCGAATCCCTTTCGCTAAAAAATTATATTGTATATATAAAGTAAAAATTTATTTTTTCTTATTTCTATATATTATGTTTTGAATCGCATTGATACAACTCAAAGCGTAGCTTAATGGCTAGCGGGTTTTAAATTTTTGTGAGGTCATTAGTCCAATTCCCATTGATGACAACTTTTTTTTAATCGAGAATCCTGCCCCTGTCACTGTGCATTACCTTTCCCTTGAATCATAAAATCAAAATAATTCAGTTGTAGGGTAAAAGACTTCTTATCAACTAATGAAAACAATAATATCAATAATAAAGTAGTGTCCTAGAACTTAGAAGCAAGAAAGAAGTTAGTACAAGATAATCATTATTTTTGTCGAGTGACCCTTTCCTTCCTCTTAAGGCAATTCTCTAACGTTATAAATACGTACTTTTCCCAATTTTCCAAATTTGGTAAACCTTCAACTTGTCCTCTCCGGCCCCACATACTTGTCGGCAGCTCCAACCGTATCACTAAAGCTATCTTCATTGGTCATCCTAAACCCAATCATTGTCTGACACGTAGTGTTTCATACAACATTTTTTCAATATTTCAAAGTCATCAACGGCTGATATTGTATATAATCGAACGGCTAAGAATAGTTATATATTCCCTACAAGAAACGGCAATTATAGTATCTGTATGGAAAACGATGGAGTAATACCGAAGAGTCTAGGGCCCGTTTGGTCATGAGTTTTGTCAAAATAAATTTAGGATTTATTTTTAAAAATTATGTTTGGTCATAAATTTTGCTCATATTTTAGCCAAATCCCAAAATCCCAAAATTTGAGAATTATATACATATTTTTCCAAAATAAAGTTAGAAAATATGTTTTGAAAACGTATGTCAAAACATATTTTCATCTTCAAACCAAACTTCACCCAAATCAGATTTTTCAAAACAAGTTTGGAATCTATGACCAAACGCTAGCTAAGTTTCGTGCAGTGATAATGCATAAAAAGATTTATACTATCTGTTTGACTAAAAAGTGTTAAGAGCCTGTTTGGCCTAGCCGATTCAAAGTGACTGATAAGCATTAAGTGCTGAAAAATATTTTTACATGCTGAAACTGATTTAATAAATAAACAGTTGCATATTTGAATTTAAATGTTGAAACTGATAATAAGCAGTTAAAGTATTTTGGTAAATATGTGATTGTAAGCATTTTCTTGTGATGTAATGACTTAAACGTCCCTTAAACAGTTTACGCTAATAAATATATAATTATACAAGATTTCAAATTCCAAATTGATTGAAGTATAGATAACTTATGAATTTACTTTTAGTTCAAAATTGATTAGATTAAATTAATATTTAGTAAGTATATATTATTTTAGCAACAGTGAGCTAAAGTACAATAAGAAGATCATTATTACATCGTCAATTTTTTTATTACCAATACAATGCAATTAAAAATAGATAATTTAGTTCATATTTCACAATAGAATTTTGAATGATGCAAAACAACCACGTTTTCAAAATGATGTAGAAAGTCGATTAACAGAAGATAGAATTTTTCTAACTAAAATTAATTTGATTGATTTCTGTTGACGGTAAAGAGCTTTTCGTTGTTCATGACGGTGGGCAATGTTTCTGGCAAATAAGCCCGGGAAAAGATGACGGAGTTAAGTGAAGAATAGAGTTAAGAGTTTATTAAAATAAATGTGTTTCAGAATTATATAATAATAATATGGACAAAATAGTAAAAGTTTTAGACAACTAAAAGTGCTTATAACTTGAAAACTCATAAGTCGGGAATGACCAATTTATGACTTATTGCTTATTTTTGCTTATAAACACTTGACTTATAAGCAGTTTGGTGTTTACCAAACGCGTAGATAAGCCGGAAAGTGCTTATAAACTAGTTTGACCAGCTTATAAGCTTAGCCAAACACCCTTTAAGTCTTTTTGTTAAACTAATTGAATAAAAAGATAGTGAATAAATCTTAATTAAACATAATAAATCCTAAATCTAAAACCAGGTGATATAAACAATGTATAATTATATTTAAACCAACTTAATGCAAAAGGGTATTTGATGGAACTGTTACGAATGTGTAGGAGGATAATAATAAGCAATAAATATATTGAATGACAATAAATGTAAATAGAGGAAATAATTCACACAAATATTGAATGAGGTGGATGATTCTCCATCTAACAATAATATAAGACAAACAAACATGGGAATATATGGAGCTTTTTCGGATCTGATGCGAGAAAGTATTGGATCAACAACGAATCAAATGACATCATTTTGAAATGACATCACTTCATCTGACCATTACGTCAATTTCAAATGAGATCACTTCATCATGCGTCATTATGGCGCATGTTACCAATACGTTTTTCACTCCTCTTCTGTTTCGAAATCAATGTGGCGGCGTTTGACTTTCTCGATTAGAGTGCTAGTATTCTTATAAATAGGGATGAGAATTCTTTATTTGAGCTGCTGCATTTCTTGAGCATTCGAAACTCCGAGCTTCTGCTTCTTCTTCTTCAGAATTCTTACATCTTTATCTCTCCCTTCTCTTAACGTTTTCTGCCATTGTTACCCCTTTTCACGTTTGTACTTTCTTCTTATATACGTGACAAAAAAATGGTTAGTGCATCTTTCGACCCTGAGGGAGCTTCTGATCCTGTCGCGTTGACCGTGGACATGCCTTCTTATGAAGAAGGAGTGGCCATTGCAGAAGATGAGAGTTTTCCCATTGCAGATGAGATAGTTCCACGTTCGGGGAGGATCAGGTCGGACTTTAAGAACCGACTTGAAGCTGATCCTGAATCCGTCATTTTTTAGATGGATGTGGTGGCGCTCGTTGCATTTAGGGCTAAATGGCGAATCCTAGACCATGTCAAACTTATCCCTGCTGGTAACGACGTGGTGCACATACATCACCCACGATACTGCGCATTCTATGCGTATCCTTTGTCGTCGGCTATATGCTTCCTCTTCTTTCCATGGAAAAGGACTTCTGCTGTTATTATGGTGTGTGCCCGGCTCTACTCTCCCCGTATATCTAGAAGCTTTTCCTTATGCTTATCATGTACACGAAGCTAGCCAACCGCGGAATTTCTGTTAGTCATCTACTTCAGCTCTTCGCCCCAAGTTTTCACAGGGGTACGATGATACACCTTTGCTATCGTGGGACTGGTGGTGAAGATGGATGATAAAACTAATTCCGTTTTTGGGTCAATTTCTTCTAAGTGAGGACGGATCACGTGGTGTTGAACCCTAACGGGTTCCCCGAGGAGTGGAACTTTGCTCGTAAGTATTTCTCCCAAATGGCTGTTTATTGTTTCTTTTCGGTGATCTGATTGTTCTCCCTTTTTTCTTATTTTTATATAGCCAAGAAGGATCCTCTTTCGCTAGTCACCAATATTCGTGACTGGGTGAGCCAAATTTTGCTTTACACGGTAAGGATCCGTGAGTGGTCGCAATTTAATGAGAGGTTTGGGCGCAAACCTTCGGCCGGTGAGTCATTTCACTTTGATCTTGGTAGTTTTGACCTTTATACCGTCTTTTCTCTCCTTTCGTTTTTTACTTGTCTTTCTTTGCTGGTAGGTCAGAGGGCTTCGAGGAGGGCGAGGGCGAAGGCTCTTACTCCCGTTTTTCACCAGTTATGTGTTTCAACTGGGCCTCTACTCCCCGCAGTTGCAAGCGAGTCCGTTCAGACCATCTTTCTCGGACCCCAGCCTCACATAGACCTAGTTTTCAGGCTGCTGCACTATTGTTGGAGATTCTGACTTCTTTAGTGTTTCATTTGGTAGATGAGTCATCATAGGGCGAGGAGGAAGAGGCTACGCCGAAAAGACGGAGAATAGAGGATGACAATGAAGCAATCGAGAATGAGGGGCCCGCGGGGGTGATCCTTGGTTGACTACAACCAAACCAGGAGACGATATAGCTTTGGACGTAGAGACCGTGCCCCCGTCAAATGTGGATATCACTTCCGTCGAAGGAGAGGGGTGGTCATAGGCAACTATGGGTGTTCCGAGGAGTGGTATTTCAACGTCCAAGTGGGCTGACATTCTCACCTCAGCTGAGGAGAGGCCTTAAGGAGGTTGTAGATAATTATGAATCCAGCTTCGACATTGACCCCGAGGAAGAGAGAATATTCGACGAAGGGTTTACCAGGGTTGAGGTGAGAAAGGATGGATCTTCTCGTTCGATTGTCATCACTTTGGACTGTGATTTTTTGGATGACACGACGAGCGTGGTCCCTTCTTTGATTCCTCTTTGCTCTGCCGCCGAGAACAGGACTCTACAAGTGCTTAAAGATTCCGATTTTTTACTAGGCATATCTGGAATGGCTCTGAGGGTGAGTTTTCTTCCTTGTTATTTTTGTACTTTGCACCCTTCTCCCCTTTCTATCTTTACACACTCTTTTCGGATCTTTCTTTCTCTTATATTTTACTTCTTTCTTTTAGACTCTCATTTTGGAGATCGAGAGCGCCCGCCAAGAAGAGAAGCGGAAGATTATTTTCTAAAAAAATGGTTTCAAAGTACTGCAGGTACTGTGGCAAGTATTGTGAGATGCGTGCCCGTTTCAAAGTGGTCGGTAACCTCCAGTCCCTTAGAGATGAGTTGGAACAGAAAGACGAGGAGCTTGTGCAGGTCATCAGCAAATGCAATGAGCTCAAGGGGTTCCTTAGGGCCAACGAAGACGAGCTCGAAGTGAGCAAGGGGGTCATGGCCGAGTGTGTCGACCTTCAAGCACATGTGACGTCCCTGTGGGCCGAGCTTGAGCAAAGCTCGATTAGAGTTGCCGTCCTGAGTAGTGAGTTGATAGAGAAAAGTGGCAGAGTTGGAGGGGACCAAAGAGGCTAGGGTGACGACTTTGGTAAATATGGCGGCATTAGAGGACTCCATCCGCGTCCACAGGTCTGAACGTGCAATTGATGTAGAAACGGCCACGCTAAGGGATGCATGGCTTAAAGAACGAATTGGTGGGTTTCGAGAGGGATGTTTTGAGCCTCAATGATCAAGTTGCCGCTTTTGAGGCAGAGAAGAAGCGACTGTTGGCTCGGCCATCTTTCTCTCATACTTTTGCTTTTCCCGATGTTCCATGGTACTTATATGAGATGTGGATCCATGCCAAGGCTCAGCTGGACATATATAGGAATTTGATTATGGCGGGGAGGGTTCCTGAGGCCGACTTTGAAGATGTCCATAATAAGGCATGTACCGCTAGGACTGTTTGTGGTTTATGACCCTGCTATGCCAGGGACCGGCGATGGTGAAGATGATTTAGACAGGCTTGCATTTGATTCTTGGTATGATGATGAGTATCCCGCTGGTGGGGGAGATAATGGAGATGGCGCTGTTGGACCGGGCGGTAAAAGTGTTAGCGGCGAAAGGCGAAGGTGAGGACGGTGTGGAGTAATGCTTTTGTACTTAGTTTTTGTTTTCTTCTCTTTTTTATGTGGGCATCTTTCTAGACCTTTGTAAGATATTTTTCTTTTGGAATTGAATGATCGAAACCTTTTGTTGTATGTTCATGGGCCTTTATATTTTTCTTCAAATGTTTTCCTTTGGAAGAATTGTGCTGGTGCATGCTATTTCGAACATGGTCGAGAACATCTTTTGTTAAATTTGGGTCAAGTCCCATGACGTACTTAATTCAAGCGAAGTTGTAAATCGAGCTTAAGTTAGATTGAGCATGAGTTGCATTCGAGAGTGATCAAATATGATTCGAGCGAGGTTGAATGTTTGGCTAATTCGAGTAAGGTCGAATATGAGTCGATTCGAGCGAGGTTGAATACTGACTCTTAGTTGATTCGAATGAGGTTGCATGTTTTGTTAATTCAAGTGAGGTCGAATTTGAGTCGATTCGATCGAGGTCGAATGTTGACTATTAGTTGATTCGAATGAGGTCGAATGTTTTTCTAATTCGAGCGAGGTTGAATGTGAGTCGATTCGAGCGAGGTCGAATGTTGACTCTTAGTCAATTCTAACAAGCTCGAATGTTGTTAATTCGTGCGAGGTCAAATGTGAGTCGATTCGAGTGAGGTCAAATGTTGACTCTTAGTTGATACGAACGAGGTAAAATATTTTGTTAATTCGAGCGAGGTCGAATATTTTGTTAATTCAAGCAAGGTCGAATGTGAGTCGATTCGAGCGAGGTCGAATGCTGATTCTTAGTTGATTGGAATGAGGTCGAATATTTTGTTAATTCGAGCAAGGTTGAATGTGAGTCAATTTGAGCGAGGTCAAATGTGAGCTGATTTGAGTGAGCTCAAGTGTTGAATCTTAGTTGATTCGAACGAGGTATAATGTTTTGTTAATTTGAGCAAGGTTGAATAATCTTAGATGATTTTAACGAGGTCGAATATTTTGTTAATTAGAGCGAGGTCGAATGTTGACTCTTAGTTGATATGAGCGAGGTCGAATGTTTTGTTAATTCGAGCGAGGTCGAATGTTTTGTTAATTCGAGCAAGGTCGAATGTGAGTCGATTCGAGCGAGATCGAATGCTGACTCTTAGTTGATTCGAACGAGGTCGAATATTTTGTTAATTCGAGCGAGGTTAAATGTGAGTCGATTCGAGCGAGGTCGAATGTTGACTCTTAATTGATTCGAACGAGGTCAAATATTTTGCGGAGTTAAGACTTGATTTGAACATCACGTGTTTGTATGCTTTGCAATCACACATATATCGAAATTACATGCTCTAGTATTCCAGTCCCAATCTATCTAGTCCCTTTATTGTTCAACCTGGAGAAGTATTCGAGGGTCGGACAATGAACTTGCCAACCTGCAATCTATCCTGCTAGAACCTCAGACTTCGAGATGTCCTCCTTGTCGCCTCGTTGAAAACCTCCACGAGAAAACCTAATTGGGACAAAACTCAGGTGAGGGAAAAAGAGTACGGCTCGGAGAACATCTTTTCTTAGAAGTTAAAGTTCTTAAGGTTAGCGACGTTCTAGTTGTTTGGCAGTAACTTCCCCTCCATTGTTTCTGGTTGGAATGACCCTTTGTTTGCTGTTGCCATAATCTTGTATGGGCCGTTCCAATTAGTCCCTAGTTTTCCTTCTCGCGGGTCCTTGCTCGCCTGTGTTTTGTCTTTGAGTACGTGGTCCCCTACTTTGAGTGGTTTGACCTTGGCTTTTTTGTTATAATATCACTCTGCTTGTTGTTTTTGATCGACCATCCTTATGTAAGCCATATCTCTTTACTCTTCGACTTTATCGAGGTCCTGTCTCCTGCTTTCGTCATTAATCGGTCTGCTCTTATGTGAATATCTTGGTTCTCCGACTTCGACAGGTATTACCGTATCAGTCCCATAGACTAGCGAATATGGTGTTTCTCCTGTGCTTGTTTTCGACGTTGTGCGGTATGCCCATAGCACTTCCGTCAGCAATTTTGGCCACAGTCCCTTGGCGTTCTCTAACTTCTTTTTCATGATGTTCAATATTGATTTGTTGGAGGATTATGCCTAACCGTTGCTCGTGGGGTGATATGGCGTGGAGAGTATTCTTTTGATGTTTCATTTTTCAAAGAACTCGGTGATCTTTTTCCTAGTGAACTGGGGTCTGTTTGTCACAACTGATTTCTTTGGGGATGACAAAGTGACATATGATGTTCCTCCATATGAATGTGATTAATTCTTGCTCATGTATTTGGGTGAATGCACCTGCTTCTACCCACTTGGAAAAATAGTCTATTAAAACTAAAAGAAATTGTACTTTACCTCGTCCCGCTGGAAGGGGTCCGACGATGTCCATCCTCCTTTTGATTAAAGGCCAGGACGAGGCAACTTAGTGGAGGTGCTCGCCTGCTTGGTGAATCATGGGGGCATACTTTTGGCATTGCTTGCATTTTCTTATGAAATCAGCGGCCTCTTTTTTCATCGTGGTCTAGTAGTATCCCGCTCATATGAGGCATCTAGCGAGATCTCGATTGCCAGTATGATCTCCGCAGTGATCCTCAAGTATTTCTTCAAGGACGCGTCGCGTTTGATTCGGTCTTAAGCACTTTTCTAGGGGCCTCCATACGTTATTTTGTATGGGTCGTTGTTGATGACGTTGTACCTAGACGCCTTCATTCGAAGCTTCTTGGCTTCTTTTTTATCGGGTGGGAGCGTCCCGTCCTGAAAATATGAGATAATACGATAGCACCAGTCCCAAGTCAAGCTTATAGTTTGTACCTCGATTTGATCGATCGATGAATGGATGAGAATGACCACCTTCCCTTCTCCAATTATACTTTTGGTGGCCGCTACCACTTTGCAAGGCCGCCCGCTTTGATGTTCTGGGTTTGAGGTATTGTCGAGCTGGATTTGTCGAACTCGGGTAACAACTTGAAAATTTAGGCCTAGTTTTTCTGTAAGCCGTTGTTCCTTGATTTGGATAGTCCCTGTGACTTAGTTGACGACGAGCTGTGAGTCGCATCATAGGACTACTCGCCGTGCTTTGTACTTGAGTGCCCATTTTATCCTCGCAATCACGGCCTCATACTCGGCCTCATTGTTAGTCATATCAGGGCTTCGTATGGAGTGGCAAACTATTTTGACTGTTGGGACCTCGACACGGTCCCAATCCAGATCCTGACACGTTGGAAGCGTTATTGGTGTACAGAACCCATTGATCGTGCATTTTGGTGGAAGTACTGGTAGTTTCCCTTTCAACTTTGGGCATTATCTTTGCACTAAAGTCAGTGACGAAGTCGGCAAGCACTTGCGACTTTATCGCCGTTCGCGGCTGATAGGTTATATCATGGTTGCTCAACTCTATGGCCCACTTGGCCAATTTTCCCGATGGTTCGGGTGTGTGCAGGATACTCTATAGAGGAAAATTCGTGACCACCGATATGGGGTAGCATTAGACGTAAGGTCTAAGCTTTCGTGAAGCTACGACCAAGGCCAGAGCTAGCTTCTCGAGGTGGGGGTACCTCATTTAAGCATCGACCAAAGTTTTTCTAATGTAGTAAATTGGAGATTGCGTACCTTTATTTTCTAGTACCATGACTGCTTTTACTGTGATATCGAACACGGCCATGTAGACAAGGAGACACTCTCCGGGTTTTGCTTTAGCGAGCACCGGGGGAGGGGGGGTAGGCCTTTTAGTTCTTTCAAGGCGCTGACATACTCGAAATTCCATTGGAATTCGTTATTTTTTTGAGTACGCTAAAAAATTTGTGGCACCTATCGGAGGATCGTGAGATGAATCTTGATAGGGCGGCTATACGGCCGGTCGGATTCTGTACTTGTTTCTTGCTAGTTAAGTTTTTAGGGATTCCTTATATGGCCTTGATTTGGTCGGGGTTGTCCTCGATGCCTTGTTTCGATACCAAGAAGCCGAGGAAATTTCCCGAGGTTATGCCGAAGGTGCATTTTTTAGGGTTCAATTTCATGTCGTACCTTCTGAGTATGTTGAAGGCTTCCCTTAAGTGGTCGATATGGCCTTCCTTCCTTTTCGCTTGACCAACATATCGTCTATATATACTTCCATGTTCTTGCCGAGTTGTTCTTTGAACATTTTGATCACTAACCTCTGATATGTTGCCCCGTATTTTTCAACTCGAACGGCATAACCTTGTAGCAATACGTCCCCTGGTGGGTGATGAAAGTGGGTTTTTCCTGGTCCTCTTCCTCCATAAGGATCTGGTTATAGCCCGAGTAGGCATCCAAGAAGCTTAGCAGCTCGTTCCATGCTGTTGCGTCGATGAGTTGGTCAATATGGGGCACCGAGAATGAGTATTTTGGGCAAGCTTTGTTTAGATCTGTGAAGTCTACGCACATCTGCCACTTCCCTTTCTTCTTTTTCACCATGACCACGTTGACGACCACTAAGGGTACTTCGATTCTCTGATGGAACATTTTCTAAAAATTTTCAACCTATTCGCGGACCGCGTCATTTATTGCGGGGTTGAACTTTCGTTAATTTGCCTTAATAGGGGTAAAACGAGCCATTGTTCTACTTGTGAATTGCTATCTCCTTCGGGATACCTGGCATATCTACATGGGAAAAGCAAACAGTTCTACATTAATTTTTAAGGATTGGCAGAATTTACCTAGCCCTTAGAGCTTATGGCCGATGAAAGCTTTCTTGCTGTGGTCGTTATCGTCTAGTTGGACGGGGTTGAGGTCCTCTACGGTTGACCCTGTGGCTACTCTATTTCGGGGTCTTTGATGATGTCTTTCCCCTCATCGCCATCTGACCCCGACCTTATTAATTGCTATGCCTCCTCGGCCTTTCCTTTCAATTGTTGGGTGTATGTGCATTCTTGGGTGATGTAGTAGCATTTTCGTGTAGTGTGTTGCTTTCCTTGGATGCTGAATACTCCCTAGGGGGTGGGAAATTTGATTACTTGATATAAGATGGAGGAGACGACTTTCATGTCCTGTATCCAAGGTTTACCAATGATGGCATTGTACGATATATCCTGGTCCATAATATGGAACGTGGTCTCAAAGTGACGCCGCTGTCTAGGACGTAATCTCTTTTTGAGGGGGAAACACAAAAATTTTGAGCAGATAATAAGGGGCCATACCGCTCTCATTTCGGTAAGTCTTGTTCTTGGCGTAGAAGGGCTTTTGTCGTGTCGGGGAGGAAGAATGAGGGTGCCTCGACTGTAAGGCTGATGTCTTTCCCGGTTAGGATGAGGTCCTGGTAGATCTCTCTTTTTATCATATCTCCGGTCCTTCCTGGACTCCATTTGAACTGAGGCCAAACGTTGGGTAGGTCCGTTGAGATCATTTTTGTTGGCTCTTATCTCGGCACAGTAGGCATTGTGTATCTCGTCCCAAGTGGTTAGAGGGTATTTCATGAGTCGGCTTAGCAACTTTTTGGTCTCTCTCGACCCACTCTTTCTTAGACTATTTTATAAAGCGGCTACCGCCATCCCCTCAGATACATTATGAAGGGTCATTCTTACACGGTTGAACTAGGCAAGGAAGTCCCTGAGTCCTTCATCCGGTGATTGCTTAATGGCGATTATGTCATTCACCCTCGTCTCTGCTTTCTTAGCCCCGCCATGGGCGGTGATGAACTTGTCTGCCATATCCTCGAACGTCTCTATAGAACGCGCAGGTAACTGAGTACCAAGTTAGCGCTCTCCCGATTAGGGTTTCTCCAAACTTCTTCATCAATATGGATGATACTTGTTCTTTAATGAGTTTGTTGCCTTTACTGCAGTGACATAGTGGGTCATGTGATCCTCCAGGTCCGTCGTGCCATCATATATTTTTAAGTGTGGCGGCATTTTGAAGGTTTTGGTATGGCGTTCGGTGCAGTCTCGTCACTATATGGCTTCTCTACAAACCGATCAACGTCTTTTTTTGGTAGAAGTTTCAGGGCATCCGGTACCCTCTCTTGGTGTTCTTTTATTGGTTGCGGAGAATTTTGTTCTCGTTCTTCATCTCTTCCATTTTCCTCAAAATAGCTGTGAGGGTGTCTTTACCTGGATCACTAGCATTGTGAGTAATATCTGTTGTGGGGTGTTGTGGGGGGGGGTGCTGTTTGCCAGCTGCCGATGTAATACTGACCCTTGCCTCTTCTCTACTCACCTCCGCTACTCACCTCCGAGCGGGCTTATCGAGGAAGCCGGTTAGCGTATTTGTCAGCCTTGCCTCAAGTAGCTTTTTCATTGGTGGTGGTGCCTCTTCTGTTGTGGATGTAGAGGCCCCCTTACTGTGCGAGGTCGTGATGCTACCGAGAGGTGGAGGTGAGCTGTTTCGCCTGTGAGAGGTGTTTGGTGTTATATCTTCACCCTCCATTTCGTCCACTTCATTAATGGTGTGGAGGAGGTTGGCGGTGAGGTCGGCTATCACCTTCCTCTTTTCCTCTCTGTTGTCTGCCATGTTAGATTTGTGCAAACAAGGGAGTGTAGGGTTTTTGCAGAGTTTTTCTTTCTTTTAGATCTAGAAGACACTAAATTTTAACTAGAAAATCCTCATAGACGATACCAAATTGTTTGACCAAAAAGTCTTAAGTCTTTTTGTTAAACTAATTGAATAAGAAGGTAGTGGGTAAATCCTAATTAAACATAATAAATCCTAGATATAAAATCGGATAATATAAGCAACGTATAATTATATTTGAACCAACTTAATGCAAAGAGGTATTTGATGGGACTGTTACGAATGTGTGGTAGGATAATGATAAGCAGTAAATATATTGAATGATAATAAATTTAAATAGACGGAATGATTTATCCAAATATTGAATGAGGTGGATGATTCTCCCTCTGACAATGATGTATGGCAAACAAACGTAGGAATATAGGGAGCTTTCTCGGATCTGATGTGACAAAGTATGGGATCAACAACGAATCAAATCTTTTTGTAAAGACAATGTTTGTATTTACTTGAGAGTCAACCTTTTACATCCTCTCCTTTCTTCTCTCTATTCCTACTTATATGGGACATATCTATTACCTAACTAAAATTACAAGTGCAGAGAATATTCCTCTAAAATATCTTATTACTAAACTAGCCGTTTGGGCTGATCTGAGTACTCGACCCTAGCTACTCAGCTTGCCAATAGGTTCCTCTCTTAGGCAGGGTTCCTTTGGTCAAATTTTGACCATACACTGTCAAATTGGAAAAGTACATTATCTTTCGTCTATGATTTTTATTAATTCCTTTTATGTGTATTTTAGAAAAGAGTTTGGTACCAAAACCAGTAGGTCCAAGAATTTCTAGAGGTACCCATTGATTGAAAATAATTTGACAAAAGTAGAAATGTGTGAGCTCTATCCAAAATCTAGCTGGATATCTGGCCATCAAGTGGTCTCGTGGGTCTGTTATTCCATTATACTTTGGGATATCAGGCATTTTGAATTTCTTTGGAATTGGGAGGGGAGCAGCACTTGGTTTCCACGGTGGTTGTGAATATTTGTCCATATCTACTCCTTTGATCATAGGTGAAAATCCGGGGATTTGTTCTATGCGGTCATTCTGTTCCTTGAGTTGTTTCTGCAGGATTAGTACTAAATTTTGCAAATGAGAGTTAGTTGAATTACCTGGTTCTCCCCCCTGTGATTCATTGGGGGTTCCTCCATTTCCAGAATGAACATGCCCAGAGCGGGGATTTTCCAACGTGTCGTTATTAGGTGTAGTTGTGGTATGGCTATGCAGCAGGTAATCGATTGACTAGGGCCTGAAGAGCTTTGTTAACTCGTGCATCAATTATTCTCCGTAAAGCTTCCTCTGCCCCTTCGAAACGTTCAGATTGCTCTTGTTCACCGGAATGGATCTCAGGAGTGCCTTTACGAGATTGCCGTGGTGAATCATGTGGGGAAGAGGCCAGGTCAATGTTTTGTAAATTTTCCTGGCGTTGTTGGATTTGATTTTCTTGGTTTCCTAAGATGTTGTCAGTGCTGTTTTCCATAGTAGATGAAAGTTAATAATCAGATTCCCGGTAACGGAACCAATTTGTTTAACCAAAAAATAAATTTTTAGTCAAATCTAGAATATAGAAGAATCGGGTTACTGATAATCAAGAGACAAAAATAATAAAAGACTTTTGAGAGTAATAATAAAATAGTAAATAGTTTTGTATTTCAGTGTTATCTCAATAGTATTTCGTGTCCTTATGTTGAGACCTTCTCCTTTTATAGTTGATTCTAGGAGAATGTGTAATGCCTATATCTTAATGAGGCAATTATGAGAAATAAATAATATTAAAAGAAACGTTAGTCAATCATTCATATTAAATACAAATTCCCTAATGTATTGAGCATTTAATATTGAATTTGGCTTCTTCTGTGTTGTCAGGTTCATTCCTCTAATTTCTTTTGATCTTTGGGCTTTAAATGATTCGAACAGGTACGGGACTCGTGCTATTTGAGTAGTGACTCGTGTCTCTTTAAGTTTCTTCTCTCCTATATCTATTGTTGCCCGTGCCCCTTGATTGATTATCGCAGTTTGACCATTTGACCAGTACATGTGTCATGTCACGTCATCTTCAACATATAAATTTAGTTTTTTACCAATATAGATAGTCCCCCCGCTTTTCATTTATTTATCAATTAAATATTTGGGAAGTGGATCTTCATTAAAAAGAGAATTTTTGCCATAATCAAGGCCATGACAACACTGACGCTTCAGTTGTCTTTTCCATTTAATGCCACTGCACACGTGTTACTTTCCTATTAGCTCTGCAACTTTGCAGCCTTTTTTCAAGGCCTCTTCAACTCCACTATTCACGAAGAGATAGTTGCCTTTATTATAGGCTTTCCATCATTACACTTCTTGGACTTTGACGGTTACTATTATATACAGATTCAATCCTTTTTCCCTTGTCTTCTTCTTCATAAACCTTATTAAGTACTTTACTCTTTACTTCTACTCGCTTCTTCTTTAATTCATCTTTTTTCACCATGTCATCTTCAAACCCTAACCCTAGAAAAGTTCCAATTCTAGATAATTTCCCCAATGCCCCTGTTAGACATAGAAGGGGTAGGGGAGGCAGACTTCGTAGACTAGGGTCTGTTCGCGGTGGCATTTCTAGTTCCATTACACCTTCTTCTAGTTCTGGCATTGTTACTAGAGGTTCTTTCACTTGGAAATCCACTTCTAAAGGCAAAGAACCTTCTGAGCCTCTTCAAGAACCTTTAGTTGAGGAAATAGTGCTGAATGATCTATCTTTTGAGCATGATAGAGAATCTCTTCGTGAACAGGTTGCTAATTTAGATAGAGTCGACACCTATCCCTCTCTAATTACTGAACCTTTGATCTCCATTGTTCGAAAAGATTGCCGTTGGGGAAGTGACCTTCGTATAGTAATCCCTAATCCAAACCAGAGAATTTCTTCTTATAGGATTGGATTTTCTTTTGTTTATACTTATCCCTTCACTTTGGGATTTATTCCTGCTATTGACTCAGTAATACTTGATTTCTGCCATTTTTTCAAAATTTGTTTAGGACAAATTGGCCCCCTCGTATGGAGAGCAGTGGCTTGTTTAAGGTATTTGTCTGTCAAAGCAGATGTTGACTTTACCTTTCCCCATCTTATTCATCTTTACCACCCCAAGCTATTCCGCAATGGTGTTTTTACCTTAACTGCAAGAAGTAAAAGGGTCTTGGTAAGCCCTGAAGATGATAAAGATCGTGGCTGGTACACCCGTTATGTTGCGGTACCCACAGTTGGTTTGGTGGGTGAAACAAATATTCCTTTTCCTGAAAAATGGAACCTTGCACGTAGGTCTTTCTTCCTTACCGTACCTATTTTTAAGAGTTTTAACTCCTTCTCTAATTTTATTCTTTTTTGCTTTTTTGTAGCAACCATGGGAGACGTGGAACCCGTACCTAATTTCCATGATTGGGTAGATGCAATTTTGAAAGCCGTGCATATGGAGGAACAAACATGGAAATCCATTTCCAATCAACATGGTTGGAAAGTGAAAACTCACGGTATGCATCTCTTATGATTTTTCGTATGTTAAATTTTTTCTCCTATTCTTTTAACTTTTTACCCCTTTTTTTGTCAGGATTTTCTATTCGAGGTATGACAGCTGAAGTGGCTATCGCCATTCTAGCCTCTTCTGGAGCTCCCCTCTCTTTGGAAAGAACTCAAGCTACGCTATCAAAGAGAAAAATTGTTGAAGAAGATTCCGAGGAAGATAAAGATGAAGACAGTTCTTTGGTGGCTAGGCCAAGAGCTAGGAGACGCATCATTTCTGAAGATGAGGCTAAAGTTTTTCCTGCCCGTGCTTCTCTTAACGAACCTGTTCACCTTCTTTCTGATGATGAGACCGTCCCCCAGGACACTAATAAGTCCATTTAACGTTTCTTCATTAGTGGTTTTGAAAGTGGTGAGTTAGGTCCGGTTTTGGATGAACCTCCTCTTTCTTCCTCTGTTCCCGTTCCTTCTATTCCTCCCTTACCTACAAGTGCCTCTTTGCTCACTTTATCTGCTCCCGCTCCCTTACATGTTTCTACTGTCCTAGCTTCGACTCCTTTTATTTTTACTTCTTCTACCGCTCCTCCTTCCATAGCTCCCCCTTCCTCTGTTCAACATACAAAGAAGGGCTCCACTAGCAAAAGTTGGCTATGAGGAGCGTGCCACTCGAAGTTCCTGCTAATGACAGTCTTCTAAGGTAATCTGGTGGAGCAGATGTTTGGCTCGAGCCTTTAATTGGAGATATTGAAAAGAAGAAAATGAACAACCACAACAACTTAACTTTGATGAATGACATAGTTCTTTCTACTTTAAAGGTATTTTTCCTTTATTTACTTACAAGTTTTTTTTTACTTTTAGATTCTTACTTTCATTTTACTATTTTAGGCTAACCTTATTGGCACATAATTGATGGGAAGAATTTCCCTTCTAGAAAAGAAGGCCCATGAGTTTGAAAAGTCTATCTTCGAGGCTGAGAGAATAGCTAAGGGAGCCCAGCTAGAAGCAGCTAATTGGAAGGAGCAGTTTGAAAATGCTCAAGGAACTATAGAAGAATTGCAAGAGAGTAGAGATAACCTGGAGCAGTAGAAGCGAGCACTGACCTCTGAATTAGCAGTTGCCAAGGCTTCTTCAAGCCAATTTGAGAAGGATAAGGAGTGCCTTGAGTGTTCCTTTTCAGAACAGTTGTCAAATTCAAGTGAAGAGATCAGAGAACTTAGGGTACTTCTAAGCAAAAAAGAAAAATATGCAGGAGAATTGGTACAAAGCTTGACTCAAGCTCAAGCTGATTTAAGAAACTCTTTTGACAAGGTACGTGCTTTAGAGAGTTCTCATGCCTCCCTTCGGGCTTCTGTTGATTCAACCTTAGCTGCAAACAAAGAGCTAAAGAAGGAGCTTGCTGTGTGGGAGAAAGATTATGAAACTCTCGAAGATAAGTTAGACTTGGAAGTGAGTTGGGCTTTTCTGAACTCTCGTCGTGATGCTTTAACTGAGGCCAGTCAAGAAAAATTTGATTTGGAATCAGAATTGGCCAAAGTTTTAGACGCTATTGAAAAGACTCATCAACCACTTGACTTTCCTTCTCCGGCGATTGAGACTCCCGTGGCTGAAGAACCTGCAAATGAAGAAGCTACAGATGAAGCTCTTGAAGTTTAAAACGTTACAGCTCAAGCTCCCGAGGGTGAAACTTCCATGACTCAGTCAACAGAAACTGAAGCTTCCGTGACTCTTGCTCCCCTTG
>MU728860.1:0-20444 GCA_026770625.1 Nicotiana glauca
TTTTCACATAATTCACATATTTTAACATAAAAACTTTCCGGCTTCACGCCCGGACTGTGCACGCAAATCGAGGCACCAAAAAATGAGGGTTTTAAGGCCTCGAAAATACAGGATGACTAAGAAAACAAGTGATAACCCTTTGGGTCGTCACAAGGAAGGAACCACATGTCATTGAAATATTAAAACCTGGCATGGACTCGTGACTCCTATGTATGGAACTGTTTTCCTCAAAATCTATCACAAACTTTTCATTTCATTTCAAAAAAAAAAACATGGACTTCTCATCTTTCAATCTATCCTCTTTACTCATATTTCTTATCCCCCCTTTAATCTGTCTAATCCTTAATCAAATCAACTCTAAATTCTTTAAAATCCAAAATCTTCCACCAGCACCATTCCAATGGCCATTAATACCAAATTTCATAGGCAAAATCCCCATATCATAGTCACAAACATTTGGCCCTTTAATTTCTTTAAAATTAGGAAACCAAATTGTAATCATAGGATCTTCACCACAATCAGCAGTTGAAATTCTTAAAACCCATGCTAAACAACTCTCAGCTCGTTATGCACCAAAAGCTACACCAATTAAAGAATCTGATCTTAAAAAATATTCACTTCTTTGGTCTACTGAGTGTAACACTCATTGGAAATCAATTAGAGTTTTGTGGAGGACTGAACTTTTTCTAATAAAGCTATGGAATTATTTGCTGACAAAAGAGAAAAAGGGGTTCTTTATATGGTTGATTTCTTGGTATTTAAACAAGGTAAAGTTGTGAAAATTGGAGATGTTGTGTTTAGTGTTGTTTTTAATACATTGGGAAATATTTGTTTTTCAAAGAATATGATTAAGCTGGAGGATGAGAGAGTCGGCTGTCAAATGAAAGAGAATATTTGGAGGTTTATGGAGTATAGTACAACTCCAATTTTAGCTGATTTTTTTCCAATATTTAATGGGGTTGATATTCAAGTTCAAAAGAAAAAGGCAAAGAAGTGTCTTGATTATTTGTTTAAGGTTTGGGAAGTTATAGTCAAAGAGAGAAGAGAAGAAGAGAGTTTAAGTGGATCTGACGTCAAGAAACATGGGGACTTCTTGGACTTAATGCATTCTAATGGATTTTCTGATGATCAGATCAATTACATGCTCCTGGTATGTAAATATGCTTTTATTTTGCAGATTAACTATGTGGGGATTTAAGTTAAATATATAAAGAATTTTAACACTGTAGTTCATGTTTATCATTATTAGCAATTAATCTATTTTTATATCATGTTTACCGTGAAAAGCTGCATATTATGTATATTACTGGAAGCTTAATAATGAAACAAAATGTAGGTTTTTCTAATCAAAGGTAGTTTACTATCAAGTAAGGGTGGAGCTAATCTTTGATTTACGAGTTCGGCAGAACCATTAACTTTTGGTTCCAACTCAGACCATATATTTGTGTTAAAAAAATACACTTACACTTACGTAAATAATTTATACAGTAAGTTGTGTTTTTGCTAGAATCTAGTACTCATAAACTCAAAATTCTGACTTTGCCTCTGCTATCAAGTGTCAAAATAGTATGCTCCTAGGCCCTAGCAATTAGTCCTTTTGAAGTTTGAAGGACATTATTTAGTTGCAAGCCTTATATGATAATCAAATCTGTATCCACCTTTATTCCACTCACAAACTTAGACCAAAGGGCCTCATATAAATTATGGAGGACGAAAGAGAATTTTTTTCATTGACAATTTATAGGGCTCTTAGACGTAAATAGACCATTATGTTAAGTTGAGTTAGAATATTAGTAGACTTATAATTCTTCATAGCTAACCACTATGGTAACCTGAAAATAGAGTAATAACTGCTACTCGATTAAGTTACGCAGACTTCTTTTTTTCCCTACGTGTATATGGCTGGCTATCGTATCAATATGTTAAAGTCAGCCGATATAGCTGTGCAATGGAACTGCAAATTGATGAAAAACAAACGTAGCGTTTGTTATATTCAATTGTCGTATTGATCAAATGAGTAGATGAGATTCCACTGTTCTTAATATTAATTCTAAAAATTCAGCTACTTGTTTGACGTAGTTGACTACATGTTTTATAGTAGGAAATATTTCCAGCAGGGACAGGAACTTTGACATCAACAATTGAGTGGGCAATGGCTGAGTTGCTAAGGAACAAAGAAGTGATAAAAAAACTCTATTCTGACCTTCAAAATGAGATAAACTCAACCCCATTAAAGAATCAACAATCTTTCAACTTCCTTATCTAAATGCTTGCATCAAAGAAGTCTTAAAGCTGCATCAACCTATAGCATTTCTACCTCACTATGCAAGTGAAACATGCCAAGTTATGAACTACACAATTCCAAAAAATTCTTTAGTTTTTGTGAATCTTTGGGCAATTGGACATGACACAACACTTTGGGACGATCCATTTTCATTCAAGCCAAAAAGGTTTTTAGACTCAAATCTTGATTTCAAAGGGCAAGACTTTGAATTCTTGCCATTTGGTGCTGGAAGAAGAATGTGCCCTGGCTTGCCATTTGCTACAAAACAAGTGCATTTGATTTTGGCTTCTTTGGTTTATCACTTTGAATGGTCTCTCCCAAACGATAGTGATCCTTTGATGCTTGACACGAATGAAAAATATGCTGTACCGTTGCAAAGAGAAAAGCCTCTGCTACTTGTTCCTACCAGGAAGTGTTGAACAGTTTCTGCTTCCATTTACTTTAGAAGGTTTGTACAGTGAATGAATAAATAGTTGATTGAACATTATGTGGGAGTTCACTATTTAACTTTTTTATTTTTACGAAGTTGTTCGGGTCAATTTGTGCGCACTTCAATTGTTTCACAGGGTATATACCACTATCATCACCACAGTTTACTTTGCCGTCTTTTGGCTTCTTGTTGTTCAGAAACTCAAGAGTTGACGTGACTTGATAAACTACTACAAACAAGAAATGTTAAAAATAGAGCAAAAATGTAACAAGGCAATAAAAATTGCTTACACACAAATGCTTGTTTTGTAACAATCCGATTGATCGTTTTGGGAATTTAAGCTTCGTTCAGCGGCGTAAGGTCTGGAACAGCTTCATAATATGGATATCGACTTGCGTGCATGGTTGTATTTACTTAACGGATGATTCAGAGTCCAATTGGGAAAAGAAATTTAGTTCGGAAGCTTTGCCGGTGAGAATTTAATCGGAATTTGGACTTTTGAGTAAACGGCTCCGGAATGGGTTTTGGATGATCCCAACAACTTCTTAATGTTATTTTTGGACTTAAGCGCACTTTCGGTTTCGGATTCGTAGGTCCGTAATGTTGAAGTTTAGAAAATGGGGAAGTATAGTTGACTTTTGTGATATCGGAGTCTGAATGCGATTCCGAGATTTGGAGCAGGTCCATTCATTTTGGACTTATCTGCAAAATGTGGCGTCATTCCGAGTAGATTTGATTGGGTTCGGCACAAGTTTTTAAAGTTGGAAGAATTAGAAGTTCATAGTTGGATTTTTGGCGCGATGTGTATTTCCAGCATTCTTTGATATGATTTGAGACTTCGAGCGAGTCCGTTTTAGGTTATAGGACTTGATTATAATTTTAGATGGGGTCCTGGGGGCTTCGGGTGTGTTTCGGACGAGGTTCAGATGTTCTGCATAGTTTTAAACAGGTCTAGTTCTGGTGTTTTTGCACCTGCGGCCTTGGAGCGCAGGTGCGGCTCCGCTTTTGTGTGAGCCCGACTGCTTCTACAATCATGCAAGCCTGGGTAATTTATCACTTCTGCAGCTCAACTTTTCGCTCCTACGGTGCCGCCAGTGCAGTTGAACTTCCGCAGATGCGGTCCCAAGCCAAGTGGCCAAAAATCGCAGATGCAGACTCTTTCTCGCAGATGCGGAACTTCTGGCAGAATACTTTTATATCGAGGGTTAGCCATTTTTTTAATATTTTGAGTTTCAAACATCGAATTTGGGAGCTTCTTTTGGGGTTTTTCAAATAAATCGATTTGGTAAGTGTTTTTCACGTAGAATCTAACATTCCATGAATCTATCTTCATTTTTATCTTTTAATTTGTGTTTTGGGTTTAGGGGAATGTGAGTTTTTGAAGAAAATTTTTATGAGGAAGAATCATGATTTGAGGGACCAAATGATGTCGGAAATCGATAATTTTTATATGGTTGAACTCATATGGGAATGGGCATTCGGATTTTATAAAATTTGTTGGATTTCAAGGTGCAGGAACGGGGGTCGACTTTTGGACCGACTTTTGGATTTTGTTAAAGATTGCGATTTTATGATCCGGAATAGCTTCTTATGTATTTTGTTTTTGCTTTAAAGTTATTTTCGTTAGACTTGAGCCGTCCAGAAGCCTTTTCACCTAAAAAGTACATTTTAGAGTATCAGTTTATCGTCTTTGAGGTAATTATGTTGCCTAACCATGTGTGGGGACTTTCCCTTAGAATTGAGTCTTCTATGTTGATTGTAATTTGTGTATGCGAGTTGATGAGTGCATGCTCGGACTAAATTGTGGATAGTTGGCCTTTTAGGGTTCTTAGGTTCTTATATTCACTATGTATGGAGTTATTCTTGATATGACTGAGTTCCTGCTTATTAGTTTCGTCTCTACATGCTTAATTGGAACTAATTGCTTCATGATTCACTCCTATTCCCTAATTGTCATCCTATTGGATTTAACTGAAGAATTTTATCTCTCTTATTGTCATGCTACCTTTTCATAACTGCCCGTGTTATTGAGATATATTATCATCCTTCCTATACTCGCCTCGTCTTAAGTGCAGCTAAGATCACCTTTCCTTAACTGAATTGCCGAATATTCTCGTAACTTCCCAACCTCAAATGGATTTTAAATGGCCTATATCTTTGTTGACTTTCCTTTATTTGGACTACTAGACTCAAGTTGATTTCCTTGATACTGACTTGTTTATTGTGGGATCGTCACTACATGGTAGTTTTCCCTTTCGTTGAATTGTTCCCTTTATGCCTTTCATTTCCTTACTATGGTTATTCTTGTGAATTGGTTATATCATTTCCTTTTGATTTGAAGTTTTTGAGTGGATTCACTCGCTGTATTTTGTATTACAGTCATTGTTATTGTTGTGCTGGTTGTGTTGGTTCACGAGGTTTCTACCGTGCGGTTGTTGTTGCACTAGTGCATGAGGTCTCTGTCGTGCAGTTGTTATTGTAGGGTTCCACGAGGCTTCTGCCGTGCTATTGTTACTATTGGTATAATGCACATGCAGCGTGACTAGGCGGGATTCGTATATATGCTTATATGTGGGTTACGCCTGTGGTGAGACAAGGTGAGAACATTATGATGCACGTGTGGCGAAATAAGGCGGACACTTATTATGTTATTATTTGCACAAGTGGCGAGACAAGGCAGACTATGTCGGGGATTTATTGTGATGATTTGTGATGGCCTGGGGGCATTCTTGCTGTTTGATATTGTGTTGTGGTACGCTTACCTATATGAGTTTTATCTCGTGGAATTTATGAGAAATCATCTTTCGTGATGTCTGTTCTTTTCCTTATGCATATTAGCGGTAGGAAATATGTTAGAGCACTTACATAGGCATACACATAGTTGAATACTCCCATGGGATATGAAGCGGTCCTGATATTGCTGAGTATAGATGTACACCCTCGTTTACTTGTCATATATGCGAGAGTAGCTCTGGTTAGCAAGTGAGTTGTCAGCGTGACCATGAGGTGTGATGGGGGGCACATGAGGCCAAGTGTTAGGGTTCAGGTATTAAGACACGTGAGCTGTAAGTTTTTTCGAGGTTCGGAACTTCGTGGAGTTTGTTGGCTAAGACCCTATGTGAACACTGTCATAGGTCCTGAGTTATTTCTTACCTTTACTGCATTTATGATTTAGGATTTGGGTTTGTGATTTCACTCGCTCTTCTATGTCATTACTTTTGTATTTCCACTATTACTCGATCTTTTCTTCCCTTATTGTGATTGTTTTATTGTTAGTCATATCGTCTAGTCTTTATATATACATCATGTTCTGTTGTCCCTATGCTTATATTTATACAGTTTATTAGACCAGTAGGTGTCTTGACTGTTAGTCGTCACTAGTCCACCGAGGTTAGTCTTGATACTTATTGGGCACTACCGTGGTGTGCTCATGCTACTCTTCTGCATATTTTTGTTGTGCAGATCCCAGGTATCGATCGTTAGTAGCTCTGCGGATCATTGCTGAGGAGACTCAAGGTAAACCTGCTTCTATGTTCGCAGGCTTCGGAGTCACCTTTTTACTTGTATTCAACTGTTTCCACTCTTTTCCAAACAGTTTATATAGAAGTGGTAGTTAACGCTTTAGAGCTTATGACTTGTACTACCGAGTTTTGGGTATATGTTCGTTGTATAAGGGATTCATTCCAGAAGAAATTTAGATGTTATCATTTGTTGTTGTTATTCCGCAATTATTAGGCTTACCTAGTCCTTAAGACTAGGTGCCATCATAAAACCCAACAGAGGGGAAATTGGGCCGTGACAAGTTGGTATCAGAGCTCTAGGTTCATAGGTGCTACGAGTCATAAGAGAGTTTAGTAGAGTCTTGCGGATCGGTACGGAGACGTCTGTACTTATCTTCGAGAGGCTACATAACTATTAGGAAAATCTCACTTCTTTCAATTCTATCAAGCGTGATTATTGATCTCGGTGTCTGAATTATTATCATTCTATTCTCTTATATATGGTAAGGACACGTATTGTAGTTACCGATAATGCTGCTCCCGGAGTAGGGGTCGCTGGAGGTGGAGTTAGAAGCCGATTAGGAGTACATTCCATAACTAGAGCACCTACCAAAGCAGCTGTTGAGGAGCCGCTAGAAGTGCCAGTCAGGGGGCAGGTACCGGAGGCGCCTGATATTACCACCAAACTTCAGGAGACCTTAGCACAGTTCTTGAGCATGTTTGGTACATTGGCTCGGGCAGGGTTGATTTCGGTTGAACCAGTTACTTCACAGATCAGGGGAGGGACTCAGACTCCCACCGCCCACACTCCAGAGCAGAAAGTTCATGTTGGTTAGGTTTTAGGCATCAAGGTGGCGCAGCCTGTGGTTCCAGCTCAGCCCGTAGTCAGGGCAGCAGCATCTCAAGAAGAGTAGCTTAGGCTTGAGAGGTACAAGAAGTACGATCCTCCTACATTCAGTGGTCTTGCTTTAGAGAGTGCACATGGTTTTCTGGAGGAGTGCCATCACATTCTCCGCACTTATGGGTATTGTTGAGTTGAGTGGGCCGCTTTTATTATGTTCCAGCTTAGGGGAGCGGCTTATCAGTGGTGGCGGGCATATGAGTTGGGTAGCCCGACCGAGTCAATTTCACTTACATGGGTTCAATTTTCACAAATGTCCCTGAGAGAGTTTGTGCCTTAGTCCCTTTGCTATATATGGCGCGCGAAGTTTGAGTAGCTACGCCAGGAAACTATGTCAGTATCATAGTACGCCATCAGATCTGGTGATTTGGCCAAACATGCACCGACCTTGGTTTTTACTGTTCGGGAGAGGGCCCGCCGGTTTATTGAGGGACTCTATCCCAGCATCAGGACTAGCATGGCTCGAGAGTTGGAGATAGATATTTTGTATCAGCAGACCATGAGTATTGCTAGCAGGGTGGAGGGCATGCTAGCTCAAGAGAGAGAGAGAGAGAGAGAGAGAGAGAGAGAGATGAGGGAGAGGTCAGGCGAGGTCAGGAGAGAAAGGACAGGCGGGGCCATGATAGAGAGGGCAAACGAGATCAGGAGAGAGAGTTTGATAAGGCGAGGAAACACATTAGACCGGGTAGATCTGCTGATCCTTATTTTAGAGGTAGGGTGCGACATGGTAGTGGTTTAGTGGGTCAGTCGGTTCAGTACACGCTTCAAGCTTCGCATAGTGACATGTGTTCATGGGTCTCGGAGTACCTGTACTGCATAACTCCCATAGCCACATCAGCAGCGTAGTTACTTCGAGTGTGGAGATATTAGCCAGATGGTGAGAGATTGCCCCAGACTTCGGGTTGATGTGTCACAATGAGGTATTCAGGCGAGTAACCATTGATGTGTTTTATGTAGTAGCCTTAAGGCCGCTAGGCCAGATGATGTCATTTCAGGTATGATATTGCTTTGTTATAGGGGATCACCATCCGTAGTTTATTTTGTGCTTATCGGGTCGAGTTTCCCTATTTGTTGCTCAGCTTATGAGTACGTTTCAAGATTAGCACTATCGTATGTGTTGCCCTATTGAGAGGTCTGTGAGTGATAGCCCGTGTTTATTTCCTGTTTCCAGTCCTTGTTGAGAGTTATGAGACTAGTAGTAAATTTTTGTTATCTTTTTTCGGTAGGCTTGATGTTATTTATGAGTATTTTTAGCCACGATTCATGATGTTTATGCTCTATCAGTATGGGAGCCAGCACTTGCTGTAAATTGTGACGGAATTGATCTAGTGAAATTTTCCAGCTGGTTTGATACTTGTGATTCAGAGTTGAGGGCAGGGCCCTCGTGATTTCATGTGATTTGATGTGTTGAGATCAGGTTGTGTATCACGGTTGAAGTTATATCGGTATGAGATCTTTGTGATTCTTTTATATGTTTAAATTTTTTCTTGTTAGATTATTTTGTAGATCAGTATTGATAGAAAAATTTGTGCTTGTCGAGCTTGTTGATAGTTCCCTTATGTGTTTCCCTTTCCATATTCAGTCATTTTCATCCGGTGCTTCTTGAGTTTTAGCTTGTGGGGTGTGTGCCCATTGGTATTAGCCATGAGTTGGTGATTCGGGTGTTTAGTTATGTGGCTTTCGTTGTTATTGTATCATTTTTAGAGTTGTGGGGGTTTGAAATGGGTTCTTATTTAATATGAGGCTTATGGCAGGTGTCAGATTTGATTTTGGGTAGATATTATAATCAGAAATGTTCATGTGGGCCTATGTGTGATGTGTGATAATATAAGGTTGTACTATATGTGCGTTAGTGTGAATTGATGCAGCTGGTTAAGGCTGATACCGGGTATGGATTTAGAATTGGGTCTTTTGAAAATGGATGGAAGGTGAGAATTCTGGCTCTAAGGCTTATTAACATTGTTAGAAAGGCTAAATTTCAGTTGAGATGGTGTCGTCGGGAATATATGGATTGGGGTGACGTGGGATCACCTATAGGTGTATGTTGGAAGTGTTCATTCAGCAACTTGTCGACTTTGAGGCGAATCTTAGCACGTTCGAGGACGAACGTTAGTTTTAAGAGAGGGAGGATGTAACGACCTGGACGATCTTTTTGAGAATTTAAGCTCCATTCAGCAGTGTAAGGTTTGGAATAGCTTCATAATATGGATAGTGACTTGCGTGCATGGTTGAATTTAGATAAACGGATGATTTAGAGTCCAATTGGGAGAAGAAATCTAGTTCGAAAGCTTTAGCGGTGAGAATTTGACCGGAATTTGTTCTTTTGAGTAAACGACTCCGAAATGTGTTTTGGATGATCTTAAAAACTTTGTAAGGTAATTTGGACATAGGTGTACTTCCAAATTCGGATTCGGAGGTCTGTAGAGTAATTTGAGGCATTTCGGCAAAAGTTGGAAAAGTTGAAGTTTAGAAAATGGTGAAATTTGACCCGTAGTTGACTTTTGTGATATCGTGGTCGGAATGAGATTATGAGAGTTGGAGCAACTCCGTTATGTCATTTTGGACTTGTGTGCAAAATTTGGCATCATTCCGAGTGGATTTGATTGGGTTCGACACGAGTTTTCAAAGTTGGAAGAATTGAAAGTTCATAGTTTGATTCTTGGCACGATGTGCATTTTCGGCGTTGTTTGATATGATTTGAGACTTCGAGAGAGTCCGTATTCGATTATTGGACTTGCTTGTGTGTTTAAACGGGGTCCGGGGAGCCTTTGGTGTGTTTCAGACGAGGTTCAGATGGTTTGCATAGTTTTAAACAGGTTTGGTTCTTGTGTTTTCACACTTGCGACCTTGGAGCACAGGTGCGGCTCCGCTTCTGCGTCAGCCCTGCCGCTTCTGCGGTCATGCAAGCCTGGGTAATTTCTCGCTTCTGCAGCTCCACTTTTCGCTTATGTGGTGCCGCTGGTGCGGTTGAACTTCCATAGATGAGTTCCAAGGCGAAGTAGCCAAAGTTTGCAGATGAAAACTCTTTCTCGCAAATGCGGTTCCGCAGATGCGGAACTTCTAACAGAATCCTTTTATATCAAGGGTTAGCCACTTTCTTCATATTTGAGTTTCAAACTTCAGATCAGGGAGCTTATTTTGGGGGTTTTCAAATAAGTCGATTTGGTAAGTGTCCTTCACGTAGAATCTAACATATTCCATGAATCTATCTTCATTTTTATCTTTTAATTTGTGTTTTGGGTTGAGGGAAATGTGGGTTTTGAAGAAAATTTCTAAAATGAAGAATCATGATTTGATGGACCAAGTGGTATCAGAAATTGATAATTTTTGTATGGTTGAACTCAAATGGTAATGGGTATTCAGATTTTGTTAAATTTGTCGGGTTCCAAGGTGCAGCCCTGGGTCGACTTTTGGATCGATTTTTGGATTTTGTTAAAGATTGAGATTTTATGATTTGGAATAGCTTCTTATGTGTTTTGTTTGTGCTCTGAAGTTATTTTTGGTTAGATTTGAGCCGTTCAGAAATCTTTTCGCCCGAGAAGTTCATTTTAGAGTATCAGATTGTCGTCTTTGAGGCAACTATCTTGCCTAACCTTGTGTGGGGGAATTTCCCTTAGAATTAAGTCTTCTATGTTGATTGTAATCCGTGTACCCAGGGTGGCGAGTGTATGCTCGGACTAAATTGTGGATAGTTGGCCTTTTAGAGTTCTTAGGTTCTTGTATACACTATGTATGGAGTTATTCTTGATATGACTGAGTTCCTACTTATAATTTTCGTCTCTCCATGCTTAATTGGAACTAATTGCTTAATGATTCACTCATATTGCCTAATTTTCATCCTATTTGATATAAGTAAAGAATTTTGTCTCTCTTATTGTCATGCTATCTTTTCATAAATGCCTGTGTTATTGAGATTTATTATCATCCCTCCTATAATCGCCTAGTCTTAAGTGCATCTAAGATCACCTTTCTTTAATGGAATTGTCAAATATTCTTGTAACTTCCCAACCTTAAATGGATTTTAGATGACCTATATCTTTGTTGACTTGCCTTTATTTGGACACTTATTATGTTATTATTTGCATACATGACGAGAGAAGGCAGACTATGTCGGGGATTTATTGTGATGATTTGTGATGGCCTGGGGGCATTCTTGCTGTTTGATATTGTGTTGTGGTACGCTTACCTATATGAGTTTTATCTTGTGGAATTTGTGAGAAATCATCTTTCGTGATGTCTATTTTTTTCCTTATGCCTATTAGCTAGTAAGAACTATGTTAAAGCACTTGCATAGGCATACACGTAGTTGAACACTCCCATGGGATATGAAGCGCTCCTGATATTGCTGAGTATAGATGTACACCCTCGTTTACTTGTCATATATGTGAGAGTAGCTCTGGTTAGAAAGTGAGTTGTCAGCGTGACCATGAGGTGTGATGGGGGGCACAGGATGCCAAGTGTTAGGGTTCAGGTATTGAGACCTGTGAGCTGTAAGTTTGTTCGATTTTGTTGGATAAGACCTTATGTGAACACTGTTGTATGTTCTGAGTTATTGCTTACCTTTAGTGCATTTGTGATTTAGGATTTGGGTTTGTGATTTTCTCTCTCTTCTATGTCATTACTTTGGTATTTCCGCTATTACTCGTTGTTTTATTCCCTTATTGTGATTGTTGTATTGTTATCCATATCGTGTTGTCTTTATATATACATCATGTTTTGTTGTTCCTATGCTTATATTTGTACAGTTCATCAGACCGGTAGGTGTTTTGACTGTTTCTCGTCACTATTCCTCCGAGGTTAGTCTTGATACTTACCCGGCACAGTCGTGGTGTGCTCATGCTACTCTTGTGCACATTTTTGTTGTGCAGATGCCAGGTATCTATCGTATTCACCTTCTTACTTGTATTCAACTGTTTCCACTCTTTTCCAAACAGTTTATATATAAGTGGTAATTAACTCTGTAGAGCTTATGACTTGTACTCCCGGTTTTTGGGAATATGTTCATTATAGATGGGATTAATTTAAAAAGAAATTTTAGATGTTAATATTTATTATTGTTATTCCACAATTACCTACTCCTTACGACTAGGTGCAATCACGAAACCTAATGGATGGGGAAATCGGGCTGTGACATGTTTGCCAAGAGTATTTGTTTGAGTTAACTGAACTTGCAAGAACACATATGCGTATCTATGAAAATTTAGAATCAGTAACAAAGTTCGGCAGGATTTAATTTTTCAAAGAACAAGTGGAACAAAAAAAACATGTTTGTCAATGCGAGTTCTCACCATCTGCGAGATAACAAGAGTAGAATAGTTCAAACTTCAATATGGAAATAAACTGTATGATATAGAAAGAAAGAAGTGAAATTTTCCTATAGTCTTATAGTCTTTGAAAAATAAGTACAGACATCTCCATACCGATCTTTCAGATTCTATCAAGCTTGCTTGGACTCGTGAGACCTAGGCAAGCTAGTGCTCGAATACCAACTTGCCACGACTCGTGAATTCCCACCCTCGGGACCGTGATGGCGCCTAACATTTTACCTACTAGGCAAGCTAACGTTAGCTATATTTATTAATCATTTTTTAACAATTCAAACCAAATGATAACAATAAAACTGAATAGTCTGAAATGGAGTGATAAACTAATAAACGACGTAACCTAACTTCAATCCTAGAAAACGGTGTCACAAATACAGAAGTGTCTAGAGCACTACAAATAATAGTCTAAGTAAAACATAATTGTCTGAATCAAAATAAACAGATAGTATGACATAGAAGGGGACTTCAGGGCTACGAACATCGTGCAGCTATACGTCAAGTTTCCACTAATAGCTATATCTCATCAATCTCACTCAATGCTACTGGGGCCAACTCATGTATCTGCACAAGAAGTGCAGAGTCTAGTATGAGTACAACTAATCCCATATACTCTATAAGTGTCGAGTCTAACCTCGACAAAGTAGTGACGAGGCTAAGGAGGATCATTTAAAATAACCTGAACGCAATAATAACAATAACAGGAAAGAAGGAAATGGAAGTAAAGCAGTTAACTCATAATAATTCAAAATAAGCTTCGGAAACTACCCACCAATGAAAGAGTGTCACGACCCCAAACCCAGTTGTGATGGTGCCCAACACAACTGCTAGGCAAGCCCGACCAATTTCACTCTCAACCAGAGCATAAAGCTCAAAACCATTTGTTTGAAAATCATTAACAACATTGAAACAAAAAATATAACTGATAGATAGAAATAATCCAAAAATCAACAATATTGAACAACCTCCCAAAGACCTGGGGGTCATGAGTCTAGAGCCTCTACCAGAATAGCATAAATATACTGTAAAACAACATAGTCTGAAGTATGCGGAAAAGTCAAATAACAGAAAATAGGAGAGAACTCGGGTCCTGCGGACGTCAGGCAGCTACCTCGACAACTCCGTATAAAGACTCTGAAGAGCAACAGTAAGCTTAGCTAGCTCCTGGAGTACCTGGATCTGCACACAAGGGGCAGGAAGTAAAGTGAGTACTTCCAACTCAGTGGTAATAGACATGTATAATGTCTGACAGTAAGAAATCCCAAAATAGCACAATGTCAAGCTAAGAACAGTACTCCTACCCATTTAACAGTGTAATAACAGTTAACAGAAACAGTCAAAGCAGATATATATATATCAATGCATGAATGCAATGCAATGCACATGACCGCTACGGCGCGTAGCCCGATCCATTTGGGTACCCGCGCTCACTGTGGGGGTTCAGACTCCGGAGGGGCTCCTACAGCCCAAGCGCAATATCATAGTAACATACGCTGCGGCGTGCAGCCCGATCCACTATCAGTCCAGCTATATGCATGCAAGCCACACAGGCACAGTCAACTTACCAGTTTTAGTTCCAATTATCAGAAATTATCAATTAGGTGTTTGAAACCTTAGAATTTTGCTAGTCATTTCAGGACAATGTTTAGCTCAGGACTGATATCATGAAAACATGCTATAAATCACAGAAACAGTGATAATACTCCCTACGGGATCCAAATAATCGGCACGCAGCCCAAATATATCCATAACCATCCAAGTAGGAGGTTTACCAGCTAATTTATAGCTAACAACACAGTACAACATCACTCGGGCGGACTAAGCCATAGTCCCCGATCACATTCGACCCCGCACTCACCGTAGAGTACGTGTCTCGCCTCAATATAGCGTCACAGTGTGATATACCGGGGTTTCAAACCCTCAGGTCATCATCCACATCTATTACTCACCTCGAACCGGCCACGAGACTAGTCCGTTAAGCCTTTCCCTCTTAAATCAACCTCCTCGGGTGCCAAATCTAATCAAAATCACAAGGAATACATTAAAATAGGCTAATGGAACTTAACCCAATCGAAAGAACTCGAAAAATACCCAAAATACAAAGTTGGAAAAACCCGAGCCCAGAGCTCACTTCTTGAAAAATTACGAAATTTACATTTACGGAATCCTCGTCTCATCACGAGTCCGTACATATCAAATTCACAAGAATCGGAGTTCAATAGCCCCTTCAAATCATCAATTTAGTCTCTCTTAGGCTTCAAGCCCTAACCACCATCTTTACCCTTAAATTCCTTGAATTATCAGTGTTTAATCCTTGTTTTTATACCATAACAACATTATTTGAAGCTACAAGTTCATACCTGATGGAATCCCTTCGATATCTCTCAATTATCGCCCAAAATCGCCTCTCCCGAAGTCCCAAAATATTTTTCTAACTTCTGAAAATCAAAACCCACTGTTTCATTAAACACTCAGCATTTTTCGCTTCTGCGGATTAATTGTCGCTTATGCAACTTCCGCTTCTGCGGAAACTGTCTGCTTCTGCGGTTTCACTTCAACTCATCCAAAACCGCTTCTGCTGCTAATAGTCCGCTCCTGCAGACTCGCAGATGCGGAAAATGTTCCGCTTCTGTGGAACCTCCCAAGCCATCGCCATTTCGCTTCTGCGGCCATTTTCCCGCTTCTGCGGACTTGCTTTTGCGAATAAATTTCCGCTTCTGCGGAACTTGCTGAACTCACCAAACTTTTCACCTACGGAGAATTTTCCGCTTCTGCGTAGCCGCATCTGCGGTCTCCCTTCCGCAGATGCGGAAATACCTGCTGCAACCCAAAACCAGCAAACTTCAAACTCCAAATTCTCTCGTTCAACCACCCGAATTCAACCCGAGGCCCTCGGGACCTCAACCAAAAATACAGATATGTTCTATTACCTCATTCGAACTTGTTCCAATCATAAAAACACGATCATTAACACAAAAAATCATCAAATCACGACGGATTGAAGCCTAAGATTAACTAAAACTTCCGAAACTCATATTCGATCAAAAACCCGACCAAACGACGTCCGATTGACCTGAAAATTGGCAGACATATCCAAAATCACCTAACGAAGCTACTGCAACTCTCAGAATTCCATTCGGACTGCTGAATCAAAATCTCACCTATCAACCGGAATTCGCCAAAATTCAAACTTCGCCATTTCAAGCCTAATTCTACACCGGACCTCCAAATTCAATTCTGATCACACTCCTAAGTCACAAATCATCCCCCGAAGCTAACCGAACAATCAGAAATTCATTCCGAGCCCTCTAACTCATAATTCAATATCCGGTTGACTTTTCCAAACTAACCTTCTCCTAAGAAGACTAATCGTCTCATTTCCAACCAAAACCAACCCAACTCTATCTGATCAACTCTAATACCGATATTGAAACATGAAGCAACACAAAAGGGGGGAAACGGGGCGGTAACTCATGTGAAGATGGGTCGGGTCGTCACATCCTCCCCAACTAAAACAAATGCTCGTCCTCGAGCGGGTCAAGAAACATACCTGGAGTCTCAAACAAGTGTGGATATCTGCTCCGCATCTCCCGCTCGGTCTCCCAAGTGGCCTCCTCCACGGGCCGACCTCTCCACTGCACCTTCACTGACGCTATATCCTTAGATCTCAATCTACGCACCTGTCGACCCAAAATAGCTACAGGCTCCACATCATAAGTCAAGTCATCATCCAACTGAACTGTAGAGAAGTCCAACACATGCGATGGGTCTCCAACATAATTTCGGAGCATAGACACGAGAAATACCGGATGAACTCCCGATAGGCTGGGTGGCAAAGCAAGCATATAGGCCACCTCCCTAATCCTCCTAAGTATCTAAAAAGGGCTAATGAACCTCGGACTTAGCTTCCATTTCTTCCTAAATCTCATGACGCCTTTCATAGGCGAAACCTTCAGCAAAACCTTCTCACCCACTGAATAAGATACACCTCGAACCTTCCGGTCCGCATAACTCTTCTGGCGCGACTGGGCTATACAAAGTCTCTCCTGAATCACTTTCACCTTGTCCAAAGCATCCTGGACCAACTCTGTCCCCAACAACCTAGCCTCGCCGGGCTCAAACCAACCAACTGGAGATCTAAACCATCTCCCATATAAGGCCTCATATGGCGCCATTTGAATGCTGGATTGGTAGCTGTTGTTATAAGCAAACTCTGCGAGAGGCAAGTAATCAGCCCAAGAACCTCCAAAATCAATAACACAGGCACGCAACATGTCCTCCAATATCTAAATGGTGCGCTCGGACTGCCCGTCTGTCTGAGGATGAAATGCAGTGCTCAACTCTACCTGTGAACCCAACTCTCGCTGGAAAGTCCTCCAGAACTGAGAATTAAACTAAGTACCTCTATCTGATATAATAGAAACGGGGACCCCATGCAATCTCACAATCTCTCGGATGAAAATCTCTACCAGCCGCTCTGAGGAGTAGGTAGTACATATAGGAATGAAGTGCGCGGACTTGGTCAACCTATCCAGAATCACCCACACTGAGTCAAACTTCCTCGCTGTCCGAGGGAGACCACTCACGAAATCCATAGTAATCCGATCCCATTTCCACTCAGGAATGACCATACGCTGAAGAACACCGCCTGGTCTCTGATGCTCATACTTTTCCTGCTAACAGTTGAGATATCAGGCTACATGACCCACAATATCCTTCTTCATCCTTCTCCACCAGTAATGCTTTCTCAAGTCTTGATAAATCTTCGTGGCACCCGGGTATGGAGTTCCGCGAGCTGTGAGCCTCCTCTAGTATCAACTCTCGAAGACCATCCACATTGGGCATGCAAATCCGGCCCTGCATCCTCAACACACCATTACTATCAATAGTCATATCCCTGACATCATCATGCTGAACTCTGTCCTTAAGGACAAGCAAATGTGGATCATCATACTGGCGCTCACGAATGCGATCATATAAAGAGGACCGAGAAACCACGCAAGCCAACACCCGGCTCGGCTCTGAAATATCTAATATCACCATTCGATTGGTTAATGCCTGAACATCAACTGCAAAGGGTCTCTCCCCAACTGGAATATACGCCAAGCTGCCCATACTCACCGCCTTTCAGCTCAAAGCATCGGCCACTACATTGGCCTTCCCGGGATGATATAAAATGGTAATGTCATAATCCTTAAGCAACTCAAGCCACCTCCGCTGCCTCAAATTTAGATCCTTTTGCTTGAACAAGTGCTGCAGACTACGATTGTCGGTATACACCTCACAAGATACACCATATAGATAGTGCCTCCAAATCTTGAAGGCATGAACTATGGCAGCCAACTCCAAATCATGAACAAGGTAGTTCTTCTCATGAGGCTTCAAATGACGAGAAGCATAAGCAATAACCCTACCCTCCTACATCAACACGCATCCAATCCCAACTCTCAAAGCATCACAATACACGGTATAAGAACCTGAAGTTGATGGCAAGACCAACACTAGAGCTGTGGTCAAAGCTGTCTTGAGCTTCTGAAAGCTCTCCTCACACTCATCAGACCACNAGGTAGATACATGCACTGGCAAAGCAAGACAACCACGTGTTGTACCCAAATAATGGGCAAAATATGAAGACACATAGGAGTATGTAGACACGGGATCAAACAAAACAAAAGCATCTCTGTGGCACACTGAGATAATACCTGTGATCACTGCGTCAGATGCAACAGTGTCCCTGCTGTCTAGAAGCGCATAGAACTGAGCCTGACCACCGCTCGATCGATCTACACCCCTGGGGCGACCTCTAGCTGACTGACCCCACCCCTACCTGACTGGGATGGCGCTGAAGTAGATGGAGTAGAAGAGGAGGGTTTATCCCTCTGCTGAGACCGACCACTATGAAGCCGAGGACACTGTCTCCTCATGTGGCCAAACTCTCCACACTCATAACAACTACCCGGAGCTGGAGAAGGGGACTGAAGGGAACCCCTCGCTGCAGATGAGCCTTGGGCTAAAGAAGCAGGAGTAGAACTCTGAGCTGGAAGGGCACTGAGTGAAGACTGGCCCTGCTGATAACCCTGACGGTCACGGCCGGAAGAAGCCCCACTATACTCTGGGCGACCTGTCTGAGGAGGCCTAAAAGAACGACCTCTGCCTTGCTGATACTGGCCCCTAGATGGAGCACCACTGTAGCTACCTGAACCTCGAGGCCTCTTGGCCTCTCTCTCATCATGCTCCCGGCGACGATCTGTCTCAATCTGACGAGCCATATCAACTACCTCAAATGAAGCTACTACCATCCTCTCCCTAGTCATCAAAATACGAATCGGATAGTTGAGGCCATCCACAAACCTCCTGATCCTCTCCCGATCTGTCGGGATCATCCAAGTAGCATGTCTAGCCAATTGCGTATACCTCAACTCATATTGGGTCACTGTTATATCACCCTGGATCAACCACTCAAACTATCGGCGCAGCTCCTCTCTGCGAGACTGTGGCACATACTTCTCCAAAAAGAGAGTGGAGAACTGCTGCCAAGTAAGGAGTACTGCTCCTGCAGGCCTACGCCTCTCGAACTCCTCCCACCATGTAAATGCTGGCCCTGAGAACTGGAAGGTGGTAAAAGACAATCCACTCGACTCTAAGATCCNCCCTCGGTGACACACTCGGGCGAATGAACCCCTTATCTAGGAGTTCCTGAACCTGCTCCTTCAATTCCTTTAACTCAACTGGTGCCATGAGATAAGGAGGAATATAGATGGGTTGAGTGCCCGGCACCAGATCAATACCAAAGTCAATATCCCTGTCCGGTGGCATGCCCGGCAGGTCTGATGGAAACATATCTGGGAAATCCCTCACCACGGGCACAAAATCAATGCTAGGAGTCTCAGCTCCAACATCTCTCACAAATGCTAAATAGGATAAACATCCCTTCCCAACCATCCGATAGGCCTTTAAGAAAGAAATCACCCGGCTAGGGACATAATCAGTCGAACCCCGCCACTCAATCCTCGGAATAACCGGAATGGCCAACGTAACCGTCTTAGCATGACAGTCCAGAATAGCATGGTACGGAGATAGCCAATCCATACCCAGAATCACATCGAAGTCTACCANATCCACTCGACTCTAAGATCCTTGCAGTGCGAAGCATCCGCTGGCACTTGTCCAGAAATCCCTAGGCATCCTCGCCCTCAGTACCGCTGAATGTCGGAGGCTAAAGTGTACCAAACCTCTCTAACCGACGCTGCTCGTCGTCTGGCATCATTGGAACTATATACCCTGGAGCTGGTGCGGCTGGCGCAACTGGAGCAACCGGTACAACTGGCTGAGTTGGGGCTGTCTTTGGTGCCTGTAATCCATCCATGACTGGCTCGGGTGTGCGAGCTGCAGGGGTCTGATGACCACCCCCGGTCTGAGAAGTAGCTGCGGTGGTAGAGGCTGAAACTGCCTGAGCCAGACCAGTGCAGACAAATAAGATCTGAGTTAAAGCCTCTTGAAGACCAGGAATCACGGTAGGCACTGCCGGTGCCTGATCGGGTGCTGCTGGAGCATCAACAGCTGGAGGCTGACCCTGAATAGGGGCAACTAGTGAGTCAACTGGTACTGCCCCTGCTGCTCTACCACGACCACAACCACGGCAGCGTCCACGGCCTCTAGCAGGTGGCAATGGTGGTCATCCGCCACATCCAGTAGCACGAGTTCTCGCCATCTGCGAGAGAATAGAACACAAAAGTTTAGTTCTCGGATCAACAAAGCTGCACGACAAGATTTCAAAAATACGAAGTGCTTCCTAAAGGTTCTGCAGCCTCACGAGTATAAATACAGACATCTCCGTACCGATCCGCGAGACTCTACTAACCGGCTCAAGACTCATGAGGCCTAGTAACCTAGGCTCCGATACCAACTTGTCATGACCCCAAACCCGGTCATGATGGCGCCCAACATAACTGCTAGGCAAGCCCGACCAATTTCACTCTCAACCCGAGCATAAAGCTCAAAACCATTT
>MU728860.1:29278-63491 GCA_026770625.1 Nicotiana glauca
TCTTTTGCTAGTGCATTTGCCTTGTGCTTTTGTTCCCTGTAGCAATGTGCAACGCTTGTGGCAGCAGCATCATCAATGATCTGCCTTCCAAAATAGTGTTGTGCAATTTTTTTACGTTAAAGTTTTCAAATTTAGCGTTGAGTTACCTAGGGCAAGCAGATGCGGATCCAAGATTTAAGGAGGATGGGTGTACCATTATCCGACCACTGTTTGATTTGGTTCTCTAAGACTTACCTTGGAGAACTATCAATAATAACATCATTATTTATAGTTACAAGTATTGAACTTAATATTTAATTCAAGGATATATCAAAGGGTGAACCCAAAAGCAGAAGAATGCATGACAAAAAAGAAAAGAAAGATAGGGCATGAAATTTGAACAAAACAGAAAAGAACGAAAAAGAAATAGAAAAATGGTTGAGAGACCCAGGGGTCGATGGTGCACAAAGCTACCACTGCACCATATGCTCTTTTGACCGTGGGTCCCCAGTGATACACAGCCTAAGCAGTAGAGCATGGGTGCACGTGCCCCACGCCCCTCCACGTGGATCCGCCTCTGAGGGCAAGAACTCTCTTGATCCGCCTCTGAGCTAATTATTTCTCATTGCAAATTTTTTTTAAAATCTTTGTATTAACCACCAATGTAAATATTTACAAAGCAGTAGATCACCACAACCTACTTCCATACCGGAAAAAAAAAACTCACTCTATATCTTCCCTACCTGCTAATCTCCTTTATACATTTCTCTCTGAAACTAACTGCTCAGTATTTACATTTTGTTAAAAGAACATGAGTATAACCCTCAGCTCTAATGTTGCACATACAGACCACTCTCCTTGTAAGGACATCCCATGTTGTTGCTTNAACCCAAAAGCAGAAGAATGCATGACAAAAAAGAAAAGAAAGATAGGGCATGAAATTTGAACAAAACAGAAAAGAATGAAAAAGAAATAGAAAAATGGCTGAGAGACCCAGGGGTCGATGGTGCACAAAGCTACCACTGCACCATATGCTCTTTTGACCGTGGGTTCCCAGTGATATACAGCCTAAGCAGTAGAGCATGGGTGCACGTGCCCCACGCCCCTCCACGTGGATCCGCCTCTAAGGGCAAGAACTCTCTTGATAAAAGAGCTATCTTGTATAGATGATAGTATATATGTTTAATTTGACAGAACTTACTCTAATATTAAAAAGATATATATATATATATATATATATATATATATATATACCTCAATGAAAAAAATATAAAGAACCACCTAGTAGTTATTATTTTTAAATTTTATTTTTTTATTTTGTACTATAACTTATGGTGGCCTGAAATGAGTTTAATTGGAGAAACATGGTTATTAATAATTCATGTATAACCAACACCAATATGTATTATTCTTGTATTTGCTATTTATCACGTTAGTTTCTGAAGGGCGTTTTAAGAGGTTTATAAAGATTAATGTTATTCGATAATTATACCTAGATTTTAGGATTTTGCCGTACAAATTTCTTTCACTTGCCATAAGTATTACGATTAGGATTTAGAGTTTGTAAATTCTCTAAATTACTCTCTAATTATATTAAGATTTTATATTAAATTTCTCAAAAAAGTTTACACTATATGAGTAAGAGAATAAATATTTTCACATATTTAAAGCTTATAATGGACTGCCTTTACCTAAGCAAGACTACATAAGAATATATCCATATAAAAAACTAGAGTAAATTTAGAATGCGCAATCACTATAAGGAAAAAAAAAATTTGCTGCATGAGTTGTCATCTTTTTATATATGAATATACTAAAACTTATACCATAAAAGAATGGGCCCCGGATTTGTTTCAAATCCTTCTAGAAAAGGAATTAACATAAAAGTGTTTGATTCCCTGGTTATTTGAATTTTTTTGTCATTCAAACAATGAAATAATTTTACCGCTATAAATAAACTCTTAGTGGTGAAAACCAAAATCACCTTTCTCTTAGTTTCTCAAATCATAAGTTTAGCCATGGGAAGAAAGAGTAACGGACGCAAAAAAATTGACATGGTGAAGATACAAAACGAGAGAAACTTGCAAGTGACTTTCTCCAAACGACAATTTGGCCTCTTCAAGAAGGCTAGTGAACTCTGTACACTAAATGGTGCTGAAGTTGCCTTAGTGGGTTTTTCTCCTGGAAACAAAGTTTACTCATTTGGCCACCCTTCTGTGGATTTGGTCATAGATAAATTCCTCACGGAGAATTCTCAACCCAATATTGATGTTCCTAACCATCTTATTGAGGCTCATCCAAATGCTAATGTTTCTGAGGTCAATATGGATGAGTTGATTGATAAAGAGGGGATATTGGAAATGGAGAGAAGCCGCGGAAAAGACTTACAAAGAACTCCAGACGAGCGTTGGTGGAAAGCTCCAATTGAAAATCTCAACTTTTTTCAACTTCGAGAAATGGCGGAGGCAATGGAAATGACAAAGAAGCAGTGTGAAATAGAGGCGGAACACCAGCAAAAGGTGCATGGTATTGCTTTTCCATATCGTACCCTTGGAAGTGCCCTGGCTCCTTATGGTGGGGCTAGGGAGAGCTCTTCGAATGTTTCCTATGCTAGCCCATCTGAATTTCGTGGCTAGCTCTTCTGATTTCAAAACAAGGCTCCAGGATTCACCATTGCCTCTAATAGGGTTAGTGGATCTACTTCAATTTAATAGTTCTCTAGTAGTTCAACTATCATAATAGTCGTTTTGTTTTAAACATTTATATTTATCTTATATAGACATAATTAATGTAGATTATATCCACATTGTTAAATGGCTCATCACTGTGGATAAACTATCAATTAAGTTTGTATTATTTGTGATTTTAATCTTATTTTCAGCGAATGAACGGTGTTTATGCCAATTTAGTCTGGTTTAATCACTCATTGACATAAAAATGAATATTTAAGTGTCGAATGCTAAAATAGTAAAAGATTAAATTTGAATCTGACAAAGAAGTCATATAAGTAAGCTTGTTTATTTACCACCAAACAAAAAAAAAAGTTAACTCGGAGTGCAAATGATCTCATTTAAAAGAAATAAAAACCTAATGGAGTCCATGTACCTCTATGCCTTTTTAAAAACGAGAAATACATCGATGAGAAACTTTATACATAAAAAAATACTCAAAATCCCGTTTAAACAGTCTTAAATGCTAAAATTAATACTTTTCACTGCATAGAGTGAGTAATAAACCCACCAAATTTAAGATAAATCGGAGACCGTTAAAATCACAATCTCCAAAATTGCGACAAAATTTAGAAAATTGCCATTTTAAGCATTTTTTAAGAATTTAAAATATGACATACATTCTTATCATATACCAATTCATGTCAAATTATTATGTACCAAATTAGACAAATAAAATTACAGAAAGAATGACTTTTTTGTATCTAAATCACATTTTAATCCGTCAAGCCTCCAAAATCACTCATCTAAATGATCCCGAATCGTCAAAATACGATGTGATTCGCTGCAAGGCAGTGATTTCTTCTTAACTGGCCGTTTTCGATAATTCTACTAAATTTCACGTCATTCGGAGATTGTGAAATTCTTGATCGCCAAGAAACTAGGCCAAATTTGAATAAATTATTTTTGACGTATTTAGGATTAAATCCATGTGATTGCATTCTTGCTATATATCATATCAAGCTAAATCATAATGTTCAGATTTAACACAAATATAACCGATATATAAAGAATAATTTTTTCATATTTATAACAAAATTAATTTAATAAATCGCTTGAAAATCCATCTAAACAACCTCAAAATACTGAAAAACAACATAATTCGCGGCATATATAATGACATTTTTCTAATGAAAAGTGCTTATAGTACTAGTACTATTCTTGAGAAATATATTACGGCATATATAATGACATTTTTCTAATTAATGAAAAGTGCTTATAGTACTAGTAATATTCTTGAGAAATATAATTGGTATTATCTCTGTATTGGTAATGGATTTGTGTTATTTGTTGGGTAGGTAATTAGTAGTAAAATATAAACTTTTAACTTTCTTAAATCAAGTTAGTATCGGCAACCCATAGTCGTCAGTATCTGTATATTCACAATATGGGAAAAGAAATTTCGAGTCTGTTGTCGTGACTTAAAGCCGCTACTAAAGTTTTTGAGGCGATTTTTATCTCACAAAGCTTTCCTTTTGGGAATCTTCTTTTGTAGTGTCTTTGTTTACTTATACAACAACCCAGTATAATTCTACTAGTGAGGTCTGGGAAGGGTAACGTGTACGCAGACCTTATCCCTACTTTGGGGTAGAGATGCTGTTTTCGATAGACCCTTGGCATCCTTCCCTCCAAGAACTCCCACACCTTACTCCTGGAATGACTCGAACTCACAACCTCTTGGTTGGAAGTGATTGATGGTTACCATTAGAGCAACTGGTCTAATTGCCACAAATGGTGTATTTTTGTGGCGGCCTCCGAGCCGCCTCAAGAAACATTCAGTTATGGAAGTAATTGCAGCAATTCTAGCATTGTCACTACGAACGTTTAGTAGCAACATTCTGATCTTCTTTGGCTGACGTTATGGAGGATGATTTTTATCCAAAAATAACTCCTTCCTCCGCCTAGGCATGGTATACCCTCTTTTTGAGCGAAATTCTTGTTACAAAAAGAATATAATTCAATAAAAAGGTTATTTAATATTATTTACAATATATTATATTTTATAATTTATTTATCGTATATTTATACATAAGGAATAACGTTGGTATACTAAGGCATATAAATATTACATTTATTACTATTTATACAATTAATATGTATTGAATAATAAATAACCTATACCTCATATATACAAATATATATTTTATAGGCCAAATATACATAAAATATATTCAATTTTGTTAAATTTACATAAATTATTGTCACGACCCGAATTTTTTACCGTCGGGACGGTGATGACACCTAACATCGCACCCGCTACGTTAGAGTTCTATTTACCTTTTTCCTTTACATTTTATAGTTAAAACTAACAAAGCTAAATCAAACGGAAATAAATGAGGAAGTACATAATTAACCGATCATCCTCATACTAATAACAATACCGACGCTATTACCACCCAAAAACTGGTGTCACAATCCACGAACATTCTATGAATATCTACAAGTATGGGAGAAAGAAAAATACATCTGTCTCGAAATAAAATAAAGCAGAAATGTAGAACATAGGAGGGGACACCACGGCCTACTGATGCCTGCAGGACTACCTTCGGTCTCCTGGATGAATGCCTGCGACTGAACTCTCGATCAGCCACAACCAGCTCCTAAATTTGAACAGAAAGTGTAGAGTGCAGTATCAGTATAACCGACCCTATATATTGGTAAGTGCTGACCCTAACCTCGACAAGGTAGTAAGGAGGCTACGGCGGGGCATTTACAATATAACCTGCATACAGTATATAATAAAGCAAAAAGAAAGTATGAAACGAAATGAAACAGTTCTTGCAGTGAAATAATTACGGAACTCAAGTATATTGCGAGTACTCAGCTATAACCAATCTTTAAGAGAATTACAATACTACGGAGTAGAATCGTAGCAGAAGAAGAATGCATAAACAACAAAATGATTTGGCACACATCCCGATCCTACTATATAATCAGCAACAATTGGAACATCACCCTTATTACTCCAGTTGCGGTGTGCAACCCGATCCCACTTGTCCACCCTTATTACTCCTCAATATATCACCCTTATTCCTTCTGTTGTGGCATGCAACCCAATTCCACTTGTCCATCCTTATTACTCCTGTTGTGGCGTGCAACCCGATTTCACATGACAATCACATTTTACCCTTATTTGTCCTCAACATATCACTCGTATTCCTCCCATTACGGCGCGCAACCCCATCCCACCATATCAGTACCAATCACGCAATAAGAACAAGTATTTCACAATTTAGCTCAAAAGCCATTACAACATTTATGCGTCAAACCAAGCAAACGGAGGTACATACAATTAGGAAAATCCCATCAATTAATACTACACAACGAGACCAACCAAAATGTACCATGAAATATTGATACACCAACTTAAACCAATACTGTGATACCATGAACTACGAAATAATTAATAAATAAGAAAATAACATACAACAGGAAATTGAATATATGTAGCAGTTAAAACAGGAAAATAATATATTAGGAACGGTGACGGGAAAAGGCTAAATAGATAATGTGGTGGCGCATAGGTACTCGTCACCTTACCTATATGGTACACACATGGATTTCCACATAGCAATTACGTCGGGGTTCACTAATCCCCCAAGACAAAGTTAGACACAACACTTACCTCAATCCAACGTCCAATTCAAAGCTCAATTACTGATTTTCCTCTAGATTCCACCTCCAATTCACTATTATCTAGTCATTATTAACTTAATAACATCAGTTATCGCTAAAGAAATCAATTCCAACGCATACGTGTAAGTTTCCGAACATTTTCTACAAAATGTCAAAAACGGACCCCGAGCCCGCTTGGTCAAAACTCGAAGTTCGGACCTAAACCCGATTACTCATTCACCCCCGAGCCGAATATACAATTGATTTTGGAATCTGACCTCAATTTATGGTCAAAATCCCCAAATTGTGAATTCCTAACTTCTACCCAAAAACACATAATTCCACCATGAAAGACCCTAGATTCTAGGCTAAAATCTTGTAAAAGGATGTAATAGATTGGAAGAAATGAGTTAAGAATCATTTACCTATGATTTGGCAAAAAACTAGCCCTTGAAAAATCGCCTCTTGAAGTTTAGGTTTTGAAAAATGGGAGAATGAATGAAAAATTCCGTCTAAGTCCAAACTTATCAGCTGCATATGTTGCATTTGTGACCTGAGCTTCGCATTTGTGAAGCTTGCAGATGCGAGAAAGGTATCGCAAATGCGAACACCTCGCATTTCTGCTGCCTTTGCAAATGCGAAGTCCTAATCGCAAATCCGAACAAGGACTTTCGCAAATGCGGCCAATTCTTCGCAAATGCAAACTCCCTTCTCCCCTCCCCTAATTCGCAAATGCGATCATTTCTTGCAAATGTAAGGCTCGCATTTACGAGCCAGACCTCATAATTGTGAAGTCTGCAGACCTGAAACGTCCCAATAATTTTTCTTTAGTCCATATCACTCTGTAGCCTATCCGAAACTCTTCTGAGCTCTTTGGGCTCCAAACCAAACATGCACACAAGTCTTAAAACATCATACGAACTTGCTCGCACGATCAAATCACCAAAGTAACACCTAGAACTATGAATTTAGCACCAAATTGTATGAAATTTTCAAGAAAGTTTCAAAACTTCTATTTTCCCAACCAAAGATCCTAATCACGTCAAATTAGTCTTGTTTCTTACCAAACTTCAAGATAATATATAATTATCATAACAGATCTGTAACGGGATCCGAAACCAAAATACGGACCCAATACCAACGAGATCAAACATTAACCACTTTCTCAAAACCATTATAATTTCAGTTTAACAATTTTCATCAAAAATTTATTTCTCGGGGTAGGGACCTTGGAATTTGATTCCGGGCATACGCCTGTTGACACTCAATTTTTTTTAATATATTTTTAATATGTAAAATAATTTCAAAATGGTATATTTATGCATATATGCATATATCCAAGTGCTTTATTACTCTTCCTTAATTTTAAAAGATTTTTAGATCTATTTATTCTCCTATTTTTATCCATAAAAATCCAGTAATTATTTTCAAAATTATCATTTTGGTGATCCACTTATTGCAATTTTATATCTATGCTAAAATATAGCCAAGGGAATTTTGTTTCATATTTTTAAAAATTTATTTAGTATTTTTAAAGCTAAATTGCATATAATTACAATATTAGCCTCTTTTAAGATTTAATTGCGTTTATATTCATGAAATTAAGTCATGTATATTTAAATAGTTAATTTTGCATTATAAATCATTTTAGCATCTTTAATTTATTCCTAGAAATTAATTTATTATTCTATAAATTAAATAGGGAAAACTGGCTATTTAATTGTTAGCCCAATTTCATTTCGATTGTAGCCTAAATTTTACCCCAATTTGAATGCCAATTACCCCGGCCTAATTTCTATTTAACCCCGACCCAATTGCAATCAAACTGACCCATGCCCGCATCCCTTCTTACCCGTTTAAATCCTAGCCGTTGATCATTCATATCAACGACCAAATATCATCCTTGCCTTAATTTATTCTAAACGACCCCCTAAACCATATTATTTCTCACCATACGCTGCCTCTGAATCCCTCCTCTCTCAAACACTCTCTGCAACACCTCCAAACCCTAGCCGCCGCCACCCTAATCCACCATAATCCATGGCTTTATAGGGACATCTAAGACTAGTATCAGCCTTCCAAGGCTTCTACGTGTTTGGTTCTGTGTTCACATGACCAAACTTTGAAGGGGCTTGGTCCAGTCTTTGCTTGATGACCTTTCTCAGGTCATCTCTGACTTTTCTCCGGCCAGCCATGTCCATTCGAGTCAGACCTTTGACTCTCCTGGTTAGATCAGTAAACTTTCAAGGCCTTTCTCATTGCTTTTGGATTCTTTGGAAACCCTAATCTCTGAGACCTTTTCGACTTCTTTCAGATTTACCTTAGATCCATGCTTGCCATGAGTTTTTAAATGTCTTCTCGATGTTTCTTTAACTTTGCTTTCAAAGAAGACTCTTCATCTTTTTCCGATTATGGTTTTCCTTCAAGTTCTTATTTTCCAAATCTTTTCTCTGATTTTAATGTGTTTGTGATTCTACTATGTTTGTTCATGTTATTCTCCTATCTGAGTTTAGCACGTTAAAAATCCTAATTTCTTTTGGGTTCATTCGAGTTTTTGAAGCTGTTTGCTAAGTATTTGTTTGATTTATTTGCTTATCATCTTTTAAGCTTGAAATTTGTTGAAGAAACCAATGTCTTTGGGTCTGAAACTACTCGTTTGAATGCCTGACTCGATTTTAGAACCTCTTTTCTTTGTGTGAATCCTCTGATTTTGGGTTTTACTATCTTTAAAATTGGACTATGCTTGAAACCCTAACTTTTCAAAAGGTCTCTAATATATTATTATGAGAAACTTTGCATGCTTCTGATACTCTATTTTTTGTCACTATTGATTCAACGAGACTTGACCTACTTGATTATCATGCTTCGAATGTTTTCTATCTACTGAACTTTGTGCTACTATTGCATGATGTTTCTTTTGCCAATAGGTTTGGCCTCGCATGTCTATTGTTTGTGCACTCTATTTATATGCTGTTGTTCCTTCGTTAATTGATTTTCAATCTTGGGACTGATTTCAAAACTTCACTTTTTGTGAACTCTAATTTCACTCGTCTGTTAAAGTAATTAATCCCTTTCCTTATTTTGCTTTACTGAATCTTTTTCTCAAAATAAGTGGATCTCTGTACTTGGACTCGATTGCTTACTTAATGTATTACTACTTCTTTTATGGTAATAATCAGTCTGCTTACAAACTGATTTTCGTTCCTTATTTTGAATCTGTTAGCCCCGTTAAACAAGTGATTCCTCAATTAAAGGGGAATCATTTGGTTGATTGATTCTGACTATTGACCGTTTCTATATTTGTATTGAACTCTACTTATTGCCTTATTTCTCACATATTTTCAAAACTATAAATACCCGACACTCCTTTTCTTTCAAACACGAGGAAAACACGAACACAAGGAATAAAATACTTGAGTTCAAACACACACTCCACTAAAATCTCCCTCTTTTTTTCTGTTGCTACTTGTATTACTGCCTTACCTAGCCGGCTGAAAGCCAAGGCTAGGCATTGGGAAGCTTGCTTACTTTTTCTCTGCATTTGCATCTTTACTGGTATGTTCTAACTAATTTTCAACATCAACAATAACATGTTTCTTTACTATTTCTTGAACCCTTGTTTGTTTCCTATTTGTATTTAATCAAGTTCCATTGTTAAGCATGATGTAATCTGCCCTTTCTATTCTGAATTAATGCTTTCTTGTGAATTCTGTTAGTCACTTATTATGGCTTATGAATCCTAAACCCCTATCCCTAATGTGTTTGGTATCTGTGGTTGGTATACGACATGACAACATTGGACATTGTTGTGCATGACCCAAACCTGATCCCCTTGAGATCATAACCTCCATGACCCTTCTATATATTGTGTGTTCTGATTGGTTTATAGGCATGCCAGCACCTTCTATTGCTGTGCATGCCCAAATCTGATCCTTGCCTAAGGGTATAAGCTCTTTGCAATATATCCCCAAACCCCTGACCCCTTTGTTTGAAATTATGAACTATGTGCTTTACTACTACTATTTTCCCATCATCCCTTACCACTTCCTTTCTCCCCTCAATTTTTAAATCTCTATTCCTGCATTTCCACCATATTCTTAGACTTAAGTTCTGCCCCTCTTGTGTGAGCCTTGACTTGGGACCCATGAGCTCCCTCTGAACTTGGACACATAAGGGCTAGCCCTTCCACACCGCACTCAACTCTAACTGGTTCTATGAACCTGGGTGTAAGCACTGCTCGGGGTCCTTTGAGACCTTTAGGGAACTCTGACACACCCAGGTCTGAGAAAGGCTTTGAAACATGGCACTTAGAGGTGGTTTATTCCCTAACTCAGAAAGGAAGTCATGAATCAGGCTTCCTCTGGTTGTAACTTTTTCTTTTTTTATTTTTAATTTTGATTCAATTCATTAATTTTGGTTTGTAATAATTTGTAATAAACACTCGGGTTTGGCTAGTGGAAAAGGAATGGGTAATTATGCATGTTCAAGGGTAGAAAACATGCCTATAGGATTTGTGTTCTGAATGATTCAATTCTGCATTTAGAAAGCATGCCTATAGGACTGGTTTAAATCCTGTGTGTTCAATTCTGCGTTTAGACACCATGTCTATAGGATATATTTCAAATTCTGCATGTTCAACTTCACATCTAGATAACCTGCCTATAGGACTTTATTAAAAATTCTGCACGCTTGTTACCACTTAGACATCATGCTCTATGATCTAAATGGCTATAAGCAGGTATCATGTTCATAATGTTAAAATCAGTACAATGTATATAAATCTTGTCTATAGGAATTCCCAGGTAAAATCCTATCTGTTTCCATTTTACATTCAACTAGATATCCGGCGCCACCACGACCCTTAGTGGATTTTGGGTCGTTACAACATGGTATCAGCGCACTAGGTTCCTGTCTGTCTCACGAGTCATGAGCAAGTCTAGCAGAGTCTCGCGTATCGGTATAGAGACGTCTGTACTTATCCTCGGGATGCTACAGGGCCGTTAGGAGTACTTCCCTTCTTGATTTCCTTATCGTGCGGTTCAATTCCATTGAGGCTTATGCCTTTGATTTCTTCCTACTCAATCTTACACGAGCGCTTGTTATAAATCAATAGTTGAAGAATTGAAATGGCACTACAAATGTGGTGTGGCATGATTCTCTCGGTATAGTTGATTTGACTATTATGGTCGCCTTATGGAAGGATATTCTATTGCTTCAGCTCATTAACAGAACTTCTAAGAGCCTTGAGGCTAGGCACAGGTTGCCATAATACTTATGAACAATTATTCTGTAGTGTTGTTGTGATGGTAGGATGTTTGCCCACGTGTCGGGGAAGTGAATGAATTGAAGGGAGGTTTACTCAGTGTGTAATCAAAGGAATTCAGTATTTTATTCCTAGCAGGGGAAGGACAATAGAAATAGGGATGGTCAGATGTGGACTGATGGAAGTAATAAAACGTGGTAATTGCAAGTGTGGTGGAGTTCTCCTCTATATGAGGGTCTTGTTGTCCTAATTGAACGCTTTAAATTTGTTGGGGTTATGATCTGCTACAATTTGCCTTGGGGCAATATATTGTGGAATAGTATTGGAGATACGACTATCAGATATCACATGGTGCAGTGGTTCTGGATTTAATCAGTATTTCAAGATGTTGACGGTTCAATAAAGACGACCTTCAGAAGAGTTGGGGTTAGTTGCAAATTGGGGATTCGAGTTCTATGAAGATAAATTTTATTAAAACAACTCCAAGGAAGCAAAAGATGAGAAAGGGATGTGGGAAGTGTCAGGCGGAGTTTTAAACTTATAAAAGGCCATGCTTAGGGAGCGCAGGCCGAACAATTGATTGAAGGAGTGAGTTTGTCCAAAGTGGGAGAGTGGCAGAGCTGTATAGGGCCTAGTAGTAGGATGACTACGCGCCTAAGGATAGTTTGGAAGGATCTGGGATCTTAGCGACGAGCAATGGAAGTCTGTAGAGTTAATTTAAAAGCACGGGGTTTTTATGCGGCAGGAGATTTTGTATGTTGGAAACGAGCTACTTGAAATGAAGAAGGATGCAGCATAACTTTGAATTTGAAAGGTGTTGCTACACATTTAATGGGTGTCCACATGAGGTAAATTTACCGGTACAACTAAGGAGTGAGCTTGGACCTAGGAGGGTTATTTCCTGTAAGCAGTTTAGTGGTCGCGTGGTTGGCGAGGCTTCTGTGAAGAGTTCTGCGGGTTATGCAGCAAAGGGAACTATTGTGTGAATGTTGTTAAATGATTTAAAGCATCAAATTGGGTTTCTACAGTAAGATATCGAGAATTCTAGTGATTGATTGCGCAAGCTTATGTCAATAAGGGATTAAGAATCCTGGTGAACTCTAGAGTTTTGTAATAATGGCTTCAAGCTAAGTGGGAGAGTCCCACGGCCTATGATTGGGTTGCATAGTTAACTACTCGTGAGGTTTCTGGTTATTTGCATATTGGTGGGTTATTCCAGCTATGTGAAAAGGACCATAAGTGGTAAATTGAGTAGATGAATTGTTGAATGCATGCTATAGTTGGCCTTCTTGGCTCATGTTTGGACTTGGGAAAAGGTCCAGGATTTATGCCTGGTATAGGTACATGTTTCAAGGGAAGTGATTTCGCTGGGTGCTTCGCCGAGAGGATATTCGTGTGTTATAAGATTTATGGAGTGTATTATATTCGGGACCAAGTCAGAGCGGGTGGCTCTTAATAATGGTTCTAGTGAATTCAAAAGTTAAAGTGGGGTGCCCAATGATTTCGAGCCTATGAGTACAGTTAAGGATCAAGCTTTGTAGCAGCTTATGAGAAGGTGTCCAGAATGTTCTATGATATGTTACCTTGCGGTTTAGCATTTGAGAAATGTGAAATACTCCGTGAGATTCAAGACATTATGGTGTCGTGATTCAAGGACACTCAGGGTGAGTGTAGATGGAGTATGTTATATATTGAATGGAATTAGTCTTATTTTTAAGGCAAGCAAGGAGGAATTGGAAGAAGGTAAATTGATTAGACATAGTTGAATTGGCGTATTGGGGCCAGTGATCAGTTTGGTCCGTGAGATCAAGCTATGTGTATGATTTGTGGCGGTACGTGTGAGGCCTGTCGACCGCCGTGATTGATGATTTATCAGGGGCATTCTTCTGTTATGGCTTGTTAAGCTGAAGCAAATTTCGGAAGGGCTATGGTGGCTTGGACCACTACTTACAGATTTGCATATTCTACGGTTATGGGAAATTGCCTGTGTATTGCTATGATTCTCCTGAAGTGAGTTAAGTGCAAGGTTCTTATATGATGAAATGTGAAATATTAATGAATTCGGAGTTATGATGAAGATCGTGTTCTATTGTATGTTGGCACGTTGGGTGCAGTGAGTATCATGGAAAATTGCAGGGTGGATTAAGGTTACAGTTGTTGTTGGTAAGGATGTCACGAGCTCGGATGACCCAGAAAAGGGTGGAATGATTAAATTTAATTGGTATTGTCTTCAGCGTCACCTGAGATCGATGTGTTGTGAAAGAGGCTTTGCATCCTGGTTAAGGATTCTTGACCGATCTTCAGCGTTAGTGCGCCTGATGGTTTAGATGTGCGGACCCGTTATTTATTTCGGAATATTATGGGAGCGTGTCCTACGAGAAGATTGTATAAGTGTGACATGTAGTCACTTGATTGGCTAAAGATATAAACCAAGTATGAGGATTGTGGTAAAATCATTGATTTGAGAACTTTTGTCTGGAGGGCACTTTGTATATTGGGTTATGAACTGAGGAGGTTGCTCCGATTATGATGGTTATTCTTACGTGATATGAGGTAAAAGGGAGTTATTATGGACCTTTGAAAGGTTATTAGCCAAGTGGGTGCAATTTGAAATCGACTTGAGATTAATGTATTGATTTATATATGTTAACAGGGCTCTATGTCAGGCCATTTGTGTTCATTTCAGTAACACGGTCCTTATGGAGTAGTCAGGGTGTTATCTCGTTGTCATATATTTCATGTAGTGATGCATTGCGCCATGTGAGTTATGGGACGGCGTGAGAAATTGTGTATGTGTTGAGGACCCGCATGGGAATGTCTTATTATGAGCAAAATGGCTCTTGGTATTCAGCTTATATATTGCACCTCAGTTGTGCTTGAGTTTCGTAGCTTATGGCGCTATATGTTCCCTCAGGGATGGTATTATGCAATTAGCGTGCTTGTGACCAAACTCGATATCTTGTTGTAATGGGAATCTTGGCCCGATGTATATCTCTTTATGTGAGTTCTACGTGTGGATCGGGTGGCACGCCGCCATGGGTATGTTACTTGGATCGGGTGGCACGCCGCCATGATTATATTGTGAGGATCGGGTGGCACGCCTCCATGGTTATGCTGTGCGGATCAGGTTGCACGCCGCAAAAGTGTGATGTTAAATGTAGTTTTCTATATGCTAATTTTGTATGTCCTACTTCCTATTTTCTAAGGAAAGTCCATAATAGTGCGGGAGTTAGGTACTTCCTTCCAGAGTTCGTTTTTCTTTGGCATTGCGTTCAAATTGGTGGCCTATTGGCGCATGGTAGCATCATATGAGATTTTAACAAATTATGGGGTGGCTTATTGCCTGAGCAGTCGTATCGGATGAGACGAGATCTCTTGATCTAGGATTCTATGCAATCCAGCTGTATGAGGTATGTTATGGAGATAAGACCATTATTGGGTTCAGAATGAAGTGAAGGTAAGACCATTATTGGGTTCAGAATGAAGTGAAGGTTTTGTCAGGAGTATAGACCTAATGTTTCGTTGACTCAGCAGTTGATTATTAATGTCGGTTCATCTCTTTCGTCGTGGCGGTATGGTAAAGGTTAGATTAAAACCTGTATATGTCATGGGGTGCAATGGGAACATCAGATTAGTAGGATTTTGACCAAGTTGATCAGGAAAAGGCTATTGGGGTCTTGTGGACTAAGTGTTGCAAAGTAAGAATCCAGCAAGGTAATGCAGTCATGTCGGAGTACAACGTGTAGTGATTGATATGGTTGTTGTATGTTGGAAACGAGCCTGGCATAGGATTTCGGATGTTGGAATCAGGCTCTAAGGCTTATTTGCTTGAATAAAAGGGAGTATCTTCAGAATTTATCGAGCTAATGTCCTCAATTGAATTGTGGTAGCACGGGAAGGTGCATGAGAAGTTAAACAGTGATTTCAGACTACTTCCGTATAGTTCTCAGCACGTTCGAGGACGAACGTATGTTTAAATGGGAGAGAATGTAACGAACCGATCGGTTGTTTTGAGTACTAGCGCTCCGTTCAACAGTCGGAGGCCATGAACAGCTCCATTTGAGGTATTATGACTTGTACGCGTGGTCCAAATCGAATTTTTGGAAGTCCAGAGTTGATTTGTGAAGAAAATTCTTAATTTAGAAGCTTAAAGTTGAAAGAATAAACTAGGATTGGAAATTTGAGTAAACGACCTCAGAATCGGGATCTGAAGGTTCCAATAGGTTCGCATGATAATTTCGGACTTGGGCGTATGCCTGGAAGGGGTTTTGGATAACCCGGGAACGTTTTGGCGCCAATTGTAGAAGTTAGCAGTTTGGGAGAAATTTCTTAAGTTTGGTTTGAAGTGCATTTCAGTGTTATCAATGCCCGTTTGGAATTCCAAGACTAGGAGTAGCTCCGTATCGTGATTCTGGAGTTGGGAGAACGCTCGGAAGTGAATTCGGAGGTCCGTAGGTCATTTTGAAGCCATTTGGCTAAATATATAAATTTGAAGGTTTTTGAAAAGTTTGACCGGAAGTGGACTTTTTGATATCGGGGTCGGAATCTGGTTCCGGAGTAGGATTAGGTCCGTAATGTCAAATATGACTTGCGTGCAAAATTTGAGGTCAATCGGACATGATTTGATATGTTTAAACATCGGAAATAGAAGTTGGAAAGTTCAAAGTTCATAGAGCTTGAATCGGGGTGTAATTCATGGTTTTAGCATTGTTTGATATGATTTGAGGCCTCAAGCAAGTCCGTAATGTGTTTTGAGATTGGTTGGAAGGTTTGGTTGAGGTCCCGGGGTCCCCGGGCATGTTTCGGATGCTCAACGGATCGATTTTCACCTTGTGAGGATTGCTGGTTTTCTGGTATAATTGTAGCAGGTTTTTACTCTATGTGATCACGTGAGAGGGTCTGCGATCTCATAGAGCAAGAGTGAGGGAGCTGGAATTTGGCCTATGCGATCGCAGGAGGTGCAATGAGATCGCGAAGGAGGAGGGCTGAGGCTTATGCGATTGCAGGTCTGATGAAGCGATCGCACAGTGAGAGTTTGGAGGCTGTGATGCGTTTGGCCTGTGCGAACACAGGGGCTTGCATGCGATCGCACAGAAGGAATTAGGGATGCAGCAAAGTTGGCCTATGCGATCGCGGGGCCATGTATGCGATCGCATAGAAGAGGCGCCTGGGCAGTGTTGTTTTTAAAGTCGGGGATTGGCCATTTCTCTCATATTTTCTTGGCTTGGGGGCGATTCTTGGAGGATTCAAGAGGGGAATCCATTCATCATTGATAAGGTAAGCTAATCCAACCTATTATGAGTTAAATACATCGATTATGTATGGATTTTAGCATGTAAATGGGCAGAAAATTGAGGTTTTGGTAGAAAACCTAGAAAATTATATTCTTGGAATTTAGCAACGACTTTGGGTATGGAATTTAGAGAAAATTATATATTTGAGTTCCTAAGGTCACGGGCAATCCTTATCTTCGAGAAATTTTGGATTTCGGGCATGTGGGCCCGAGGAATTTTAGTCAACTTTTCGTTTGGGGTTAGGAATTGTCACAAATTTGGGTCGTAAAGTTTAATTGAACATATATTAATGGATTTGTATAACCGTTGGCTAGTTTTGGAGCATGGTGCATCAAGTAGAGCCTTCGAAAGAATGTAGATTGCCGGTTATGAGTCTTCGGAGCGAGGTGAGTCTCCTTTCTAATCTTGTGAGGGAGAATTTACCCCATAGGTGAAGTAATTGATTATGTGCTCCTATTTGTGGGGGCTACGTACGCACAAGGTGACGAGAGTCTGTTCGTAGCTACTATTATGCTATTGTCCGGGTAGTTAAGACCTAAAAGCATGTTGTACGTGGATTAATTGTGAACCCGTGGATAGCTTGAATTGCTTGAAAACCACATTGAATTAGTAAGTAAATTTCTAAGAGGATCAAACTTCTCTTCTTAAAGACTGTTAAAGGAGAATTGGCATTATTTGGATAATTTTTCCCGATAAATTCTTAATTTCCTACTTGAGCATGTATTTTATGTGTGCCTGCGTCGCATGAATGATTCGCGGGCAGGATATGTGTTTATTTATAGATCGGGCCGAACGCCTCGGTGAGAATATATGCATCTATGGTTCATACCGCTCGACCCTCGGCAGTGCACATTTTACATTCCTGTTGGAGCGGGCCGTCGCCTCGGTGTAATTTGCGCATGTTTATCTGTTACTTGAAAATTGTAAGTGTGGAATTGGCCCTACGTGGCTTGATGTAAACTGATAAGATAATAAAGAACAGACTTTAGAAGCCCTTGATCTATTGTTGAAGGTGTTTACCTATTTTTCTTTCTGGCTTCACAATTAGAACTGCTATACAAATCCATGATTATCCTCGCACTTATAGAATATTGCTAATTGACCTCTAGTGAGTGTCGGAGTTGGCCATCTCGTCTCTACTCCTTCGAGATTAGGCGGGATACTCACTAAGTACATGTTGATTACGTACTCATACTACACTTCTGTGCATTTTTGTTGCATAGGTATATATACCTCTAGCAGCCTACGCGGCGTAGCAGCACGGACGGCTCTGGGACTAGGTGAGCTACATTGTTCAAGACGACCAACAACTAGTGTAGTTCCTTTCAGCATTTTTATTATTTATTCCCTGTCTACCGTATTTCGGACAGATGTTGTATTTTACTTTCCTTATCGATAGTTGTTCATGCACTTGTGACACCGGGTTTCTGGGTTGGTTTTCGAAGGATTGCACTAATTGTTATTATTTAAATTTGAATTCTAGTAGTGATCATTCATTCATGAAAAATGGAAGGAAAAAACTTGGATTTTCAAAAGTATTAAAAGAGGATTTAATTGATAATTTTGTTGGCTTGCCTGACAGAGGTGTCCGGCGCCACCACGACCCTTAGTGGATTTTGGGTCGTTACAACATGGTATCAGAGCACTAGGTTCCTGTCTATCTCACGAGTCATGAGCAAGTCTAGCAGAGTCCCGCGTATCGGTATAGAGACGTCTATACTTATCCTCGGGAGGCTACAGGGCTGTTAGGAGTACTTCCCTACTTGATTTCCTTATCGTGCGGTTCAATTCCCTTGAGGCTTATGCCTTTGATTTCTTCCTACTCAATCTTACGTGAGCGCTTGTTATAAATCGAAAGTTGAAGAATTGAAATGGCACTGCAAATGTGGTGCGGGATGATTCTCTCGGTATAGTTGATTTGACTATTGTGGTCGCCTTATGGAAGAATATTCTATTGCTTCAGCTCAGTAACAGAAATTTTAAGAGCCTTGAGGCTAGGCACAGGTTGCCATAATACTTATGAACAATTATTCCGCAGTGTTGTTGTGATGGTCGGATGTTTGCCCACGTGTCGGGGCAGTGAATGAATTGAAGGGAGGTTTACTCAGTGTGTAATCAAAGGAATTCAGTATTTTATTCCTAGCAGGGGAAGGACAATAGAAATAGGGATGGTCAGATGTGGACTGGGGGAAGTAATGAAACGTGGTAATTGCAAGCGTGGTGGAGTTCTCCTCTATATGGGGGTGTTGTTGTCCTAATTGAATGCTTTAAATTTGTTGGGGTTATGATCTGCTACAATTCGCCTTGGGGCAAGATATTGTGAAATAGTATTGGAGATACGACTATCAGATATCACATGGTGCAGTGGTTCAGGATTTAATCAGTATTTCAAGATGTTGACAGTTCAATAAAGACGACCTTCAGAAGAGTTGGGGTTAGTAGCAAATTGGGGATTCGAGTTCTATGAAGATAAATTTTATTAAGACAACGCCTAGGCAACAAAAGATGAAAAAGGCATGTGGGAAGTGTCAGGCGGAGTTTTAAACATATAAAAGGCCAGGCTAAGGGAGCGCAGGCCGAACAATTGATTGAAGGAGTGAGTTTTCCCAAAGTGGGAGAGTGGCAGAGCTGTATAGGGCCTAGTAGTAGGATGACTACGCGTCTAAGGATAGTTTGGAAGGATCTGGGATCTTAGCGACGAGCAATGGAAGTCTGTAGAGTTAATTTAAAGCACGGGGTTTTTATGCGGCAGGAGATTTGGTATGATGGAAAGGAGTTACTTGAAATGAAGAAGGATATAGCATAACTCTGAATTTGAAAGGTGTTTCCGCACATTTAATGGGTGTCCACAGGAGGTAAATTTACTGTTACAACTAATGAGTGAGCTTGGACCTTGGATGGTTATTTCCTGTAAGCAGTTTAGCGGTCGCGTGGTTGGCGAGGCTTCTGTGAAGAGTTCTACAGGTTATGTAGCAAAGGGAACTATTGTGTGAATGTTGTTAAATGATTTAAAGCATCAAATTGGGTTTCTATGGTAAGATATCGAGAATGCTGGCGATTGATTGCACAAGCTTATGTCAATAAGGGGTTAAGAATCCTGGTGAACTTTAGAGTTTTGTAATAATGGCTTCAAGCTAAGTGGGAGAGTCCCACGGCCTATGATTGGGTTGCATGGTTAACTACTCGTGAGGTTTCTGGTTATTTGCATATTGGTAGGTTATTCCAGCAATGGGAAAAGGACCATAAGTGGTAAATTGAGTAGATGAATTGTTGAATGCATGCTATAGTTGGCCTTCTTGGCTCATGTTCGGACTTGGGAAAAGGTTCAGGATTTATGCCTGGTATATGTACATGTTTCAAGGGAAGTGATTTTGACAGGTGCTTCGCCGAGAGGATATTCGTGTGTTATAAGATTTATGGAGTGAATTATATTCGGGACCAAGTCAGAGTGGGTGGCTCTCAATAATGGTTCTAGTGAATTCAAAAGTTAAAGTGTGGTGCCCAATGATTTTGAGCCTATGAGTACAGTTAAGGATCAAGCTTTGTAGCAATTTATGAGAAGGTGTACAGAATGTTCTATGATATGTTACCTTGTGGTGTAGCATTTGATAAATGTGAAATAATTTGTGAGATTCGAGACATTATGGTGTCGTGATTCAAGGACACTCAGAGTGAGTGTGGATAAAGTATGTTATATGTTGAATGGAATTAGTCTTATTTTTAAGGCAAGCAAGGAGGAATTGGAAGAAGGTAAATTGATTAGACATAGTTGAATTGGCATTTGGGGCCAGTGATCAGTTCGGTCCGCGAGATCAAGCTATGTGTATGATTTGTGGCGGTACGTGTGAGGCATGTCGGCCACCGTGATTGATGATTTATCAGGGGCATTCTTCTGTTATGGCTTGTTAAGCTGAAGCAAATTCTGGAAGGGTTATGGTGGCTTGGACCACTACGTATAGATTTGTCTATTCTACGGTTATGGGAAATTACCTGTGTATTGCTATGATTCTCCTGAAGTGAGTTAAGTGCAAGGTTCTTATATGATGAAATGTGAAAATATTAATGAATTCAGAGTTATGATGAAGATCGTGTTCTATAGTATGTTGGCACGTTGGGTGCAGTGAGTATCATGGAAATTCGCAGTGTGGATTAAGGTTACAGTTGCTATTGGTAAGGATGTCACGAGCTCAGATGAGCCAAAAAAGGGTGGAATGATTAAAGTAAATTGGTATTGTCTTCTGCGTCACTTGAGATCGATGTGTTGTGAAAGAGGCTTTGCATCTTGGTTAAGGATTCTTTACCGCTCTTCAGCGTTAGTGCGGCCGATGGTTTAGATGTGCGGACCCGTTATTTATTTCGGAATATTGTGGGAGCGTGTCCTATGAGAAGATTTTATAAGTGTGACATGTAGTCACTTGATTGGCTAAATATTTAACCCAAGTATGAGGATTGTGGTAAAATCATTGATTTGAGAATTTTTGCCTGGAGGGCACTTTGTATATTGGGTTATGAACTGAGGAGGTTTCTCCGGTTATGATGGTTATTCTTACGTGATATGAGGTAAAAGGGAGTTATTATGGACCTTTGAAAGGTTATTAGCCAAGTGGGTGCAATCAGAAATCGACTTGAGATTTATGGATTGATTTATATATGTCAACAGGGCTCTATGTCAGGCCAGTTGTGTTCATTTCAGTAACACGCTCCTTATGGAGTAGTCAGGGTGTTATCTCGTTGTCAGATGTTTCATGTAGTGATGTATTGCGCCATGTGAGTTGTGGGACGACGTGAGAAATTGTGTATGTGTTGAGGACCCGCATGGGAATGTCGTATTATGAGCAAAATGGCTCTTGGTATTCAGATTATATATTGCACCTCAGTTGTGCTTGAGTTTCGTAGCTTATGGCGCTATATGTTCCCTCAGGGATGGTATTATACACTTAGCGTGCTTGTGACCAAATTCGATATCTTGTTGCAACGGGCATCTTGGCCCGATGTATATCTCTTTATGTGAGTTCTACATATGGATCGGGTGGCACGCCGCCATGGGTATGTTACTTGGATCGGGTGGCACGTCGCCATGATTATATTGTGAGGATCGGGTGGCACGCCGCCATAGTTATGCTGTGTGGATCAGGTTGCACGCTGCAACAGTGTGATGTTAAATGTAGTTTTCTATATGCTAATTTTGTATGTCCTGCTTCCTATTTTCTAAGGAAAGTCCATAATAGTGTGAGAGTAAGGTACTTCCTTCCAGAGTTCATTTTTCTTTGGCATTGCGTTCAAATTGGTGGCCTATTGGCGCATGGTAGCATCATACGAGATTTTAGCAAATTATAGGGTGGCTTATTGCCTGAGCAGTCGTATCGGATGAGACGAGATCTCTTGATCTAGGATTCTATGCAATCCAGCTGTATGAGGTCCTGTGGACTAAGTGTTGCAAAGCAAGAATCCAGCAAGGTTATGCAGTCATGTTGGAGTACAATGTGTAGTGATTGATATGGTTGTTGTATGTTGGAAACGAGCCTGGCATAGGATTTCGGATGTTGGAATCAGGCTCTAAGGCTTATTTCCTTGAATAAAAGGGAATATCTTCAGAATTTATCGAGCTAATGTGCTCAACTGAATTGTGGTAGCACGGGAAGGTGCATGAGAAGTTAAACAGTGATTTCAGACTACTTCCGTATAGTTCTCAGCACGTTCGAGGACGAACGTATGTTTAAATGGGAGAGAATGTAACGAACCGACCGGTTGTTTTGAGTACTAGCGCTCCATTCAGTAGTCGGAGGCCATGAACAGATCCATTTGAGCTATTATGACTTGTACGCGTGGTCCGAATCAAATTTAGGGAAGTCCGGAGTTGATTTGGGAAGAAAATTCTTATTTCAGAAGCTTAAAGTTGAAAGAATGAACTAGTATTGGAACTTTGAGTAAACGACCTCGGAATCGGGATCCGAAGGTTCCAATAGGTTCGAATGATAATTTTGGACTTGGGCGTATGCCCGGAAGGGGTTCTGGATAACTAGGGAGCATTTTGGTGCCTATTGTAGAAGTTAGCAGTTTGGGAGAAATTTCTTAAGTTTGGCTTGAAGTGCATTTTAGTGTTATCAATGCCCGTTTGGAATTCTAAGACTCGGAGTAGCTCCGTATGGTGATTCTGGAGTTGGGAGCGCGCTCGGAAGTGAATTCGGAGGTCCGTAGGTCATCTTTTTGGCTAAATATAGAAATTTGAAGGTTTTTGAGAAGTTTGACCGGAAGTGGACTTTTTGATATCGGGTTCGGAATCTGGTTCCGGAAGTAGGATTAGGTCCATAATGTCAAATATGACTTGTGTGCAAAATTTGAGGTCAATCGGACATGATTTGATATGTTTAAACATCGGAAATTGAAATTGGAAAGTTTGGAAAGTTCAAAGTTCGTAAAGCTTGAATCGGGGTGTAATTCATGGTTTTAGCATTGTTTGATATGATTTAAGGCTCAAGCAAGTCTGTAATGTGTTTTGAGATTGTTTGGTAGGTTTGGTTGAGGTCCCGGGGTCCTCGGGCGTGTTTCGGATGCTCAACGGATCAATTTTCACCTTGTGAGGATTGCTGGTTTTCTGGTATAATTGTAGCAGGTTTTTACTCTATGCGATCGTGTGAGAGGATCTGCGATCTCATAGAGCAAGAGTGAGGGAGCTGGAATTGGGCCTATGCGATCGCAGGAGGTGCAATGCGATCGCAAAGGAGGATGGCTGAGGCTTATGCGATCGCAGGTCTCATGAAGCGATCGCACAGTGAGAGTTTGGAAGCCGTGATGTGTTTGGCCTGTGCGAACATTGGGGCTTGCATGCGATCGCACAGAAGGAATTAGGGAGGCAGCAAAGTTGGCATATGTGATCGCGGGGCCATGTATGCGATCGCATAAAAGGGGCGCCTGGGCAGTGTTGTTTTTAAAGTCGGGGATTGGCCATTTCTGTCATATTTTCTTGGCTTGGGGGCGATTCTTGGAGGATTCAAGAGGGGAATTCATTCATCATTGATAAGGTAAGCTAATCCCACCTATTATGAGTTAAAAACATTAATTTTGTATGGATTTTAGCATGTAAATGGGTAGAAAATTGAGGTTTTGGTGGAAAACCTAGAAAATTATGTTCTTGGAATTTAGCCACGACTTTGGGTGTGGAATTTAAAGAAAATTATATATTTTAGTTCCTAAGGTCACGGGCAATCCTTAACTTAGAGAAATTTTGGATTTCGGGCATGTGGGCCCGAGGGCATTTTTGTCAACTTTTCGTTTGGGGTTAGGAATTATTACAAATTTGGGTTGTAAAGTTTAATTGAGCATATATTAATGGACTTGTGTAACCGTTGGCTAGTTTTGGAGCATGGTGCATCAAGAAGAACTTTCGGAAGAATGTAGATTGCCTGTTATGAGTCTTTTGAGCGAGGTGAGTCTCCTTTCTAATCTTGTGAGGGAGAATTTACCCCATAGGTGAAGTAATTGATTATGTGCTCCTATTTGTGGGGGCTACGTACGCACAAGGTGACGAGAGTCTGTTCGTAGCTACTATTATGCTATTGTCCGGGTAGTTAGGACCTAAAAGCATGTTGTACGTGGATTAATTGTGAACCCGTGGATAGCTTGAATTGCTTGAAAACCACATTGAATTAGTAAGTAAATTTCTAAGAGGATCAAACTTCTCTTCTTAAAGACTGTTAAAGGAGAATTGGCATTATTTGGATAATTTTTCCCGATAAATTCTTAATTTCCTACTTGAGCATGTATTTTATGTGTGCCTGCGTCGCATGGATGATTCGCGGGCAGGATATGTGTTTATTTATAGATCGGGCCGAACGCCTCGGTGAGAATATATGCATCTATGGTTCGTGCCGCTCGACCCTCGGCAGTGCACATTTTACATTCCTGTTGGAGCGGGCCGACGCCTCGGAGAAGCCCTTGATCTATTGTTGAAGGTGTTTACCTATTTTTCTTTCTGGCTTTACAATTAGAACTGCTATACAAATCCATGATTATCCTCGCACTTATAGAATATTGCTAATTGACCTCTAGTGAGTATCGGAGTGGGCCATCTCGTCTCTACTCCTTCGAGATTAGGCGGGATACTCACTGAGTACACGTTGATTATGTACTCATACTACGCTTCTGTGCATTTTTGTTGCACAAGTATATATACCTCTAGCAGCCCACGCGGCGTAGCAGCCCACGCGGCGTAGCAGCACGGACGGCTCTGGGACTAGGTGAGCTACATTGTTCGAGATGACCAACAGCTAGTGTAGTTCCTTTCATCATTTTTATTATTTATTCCCTGTCTACCGTATTTCGGATAGATATTGTATTTTACTTTCCTTATCGATAGTTGCTCATGCACTTGTGACACCGGGTTTCTGGGATGGTTTTCGAAGGATTGCACTAATTGTTATTATTTAAATTTGAATTCAAGTACTGATCTTTCATTCATGAAAAATGGAAGGAAAAACCTTGGATTTTCAAAAGTATTAAAAGAGGATTTAATTGATAATTTTGTTGGCTTGCCTGACAGAGGTGTCCGGTGCCACCATGACCCTTAGTGGATTTTAGGTCGTTATAACATGGTATCAGAGCACTAGGTTCCTGTCTGTCTCACGAGTTATGAGCAAGTCTAGCAGAGTCTCGCGTATCGGTATAGAGACGTCTGTACTTATCCTCGGGAGGCTACAGGGCTATTAGGATTACTTCCCTTCTTGATTTCCTTATCGTGCGGTTCAATTCCTTTGAGGCTTATGCCTTTGATTTCCTTTTGGTGTAAGCACTGCCTGGAGTACATTTGTGACTCTTAGGGAACTCTGACACAATCCAAATAATAGAAAGGCTTTGGAATTTGATCCTTTGGAGTTGGTTTACTTCATGCTTCAGACAGAATTCTCAATCGGGCTCTCCTTGGTTGGGATTTTTAGCTTTCTGATGTAATTTTATTTTTGCCTTTCCTTTATTCATTCTAGGCTATAATAATTTGTAATAACTTATGAGGTTTATAGTGAAAAGGGGAGGGTCACTCATGTATGCATAAGGGTAGATATAATGTCCATAGAGTATTTACTTCTGCAAATCATGTCAAGTTCTACATTTTTTGCATTTTTGCATATAAAAACCATGCCTACAGGTTCTTCACTTCACATAGACATCCTGTCTTTAGGTTCTGCACTTCAGCATTTTAGAAATCCTGTCTTTATGTTCTGCACTTCTACATTTTTTTAGAAATCCATGTCTATAAATTTCTGCACTTCTGCATCATAGAAATCCTGCCTATAAGTTCTAAATTTCACACATGTATATCATGTCAATAGCTTCTGCATTTCTGCATCTCATATAGAGAACATGTCTATAGGATTCTGCATTTTACCTATCATATAGAGAGCATGTCTATAGGTTTCTCCTGAGTTCTGCATATGCATCCATCGCTAGGCAAACGATAAGTAGGTTCAAATAATAATAAGTATTTTAGACACCATGCCTATAGGATCCCTGCACTTCTATAAATCTTTTAAAATCAATCACTTAGAAAGCATGCCTATAGGAGTAACTGACTAGTCTGAATCTGAGCCGTGTATCTCGCTTACAATTCTAAAATCAATAGTGACGTTACTCAAGTCCGCAGAGCTTATGATTTTTTTCTATAATCAACAAGTCTTCTTCTTTAAAACCAGTACACTTCTGCACTATTAAGTGTCATGCCTATAGGTTTCACTTAGGCAAGCTACAAGGTGAATTAGCTAATTAATCAGGCTTTGTTAAATTCCAACCAGTAGGCAGGTCTGATTCAGGTTTCTTATCTAAAACATGTCATAGATCGGTCTGCCTCCCGCTTCCTTTAAGTTTAATTAAGACCGTAACTAGTACGTGCAAGACTGGGGGGCGGGTTCTAGCATGCAATAAGTAACGACACCATTCCACGTTTAATACCTTAACCAGGTAGGGAAGGGTAGATATGGATACGATGATCATGCGATAACACCACATGTATAAACGGTTACCAGGTGTTGTATGGGGTGATCCATATTTATTATAAACATAGGACCCCTTCCCTTTGCTTGCTTATTTTACAGAATTTCTACTTAATTTTCAGCTTCTTTAACCTCTTTTATTTACTCCAATTACTTGCATCAATTATGTGAAAATCCCTCCCTTTTACTTGATTATTTTCAGAACTTTTAAAAACTACTTTCTTCCCAAAAATTTTTTTCCTTAGTGTTGATACCAGATTTTTTCCTAAGTATTTTTCATACATACAGAATACTTTCAAAATAACATATATGCATATATAAGCATGCCCAAGTGGTTTAATATTTTTTCCTAATTTTTTTAAAGATCTTTAAAATTAATTTATTATCTAATTTAGCAGTATAAAACCAATAATTATTCCCAATATCATTAATTTTGGTGAATAACTTATTTTATTTCCATATTTATACAAAAATATAGTTAATGTAATTTTTATATATTTTTACAAATTTATTTGGTATTTTAAAAGATAAATTGCATAAAATTGCAATTTTAGCCTACTTTAAGATTTAATAGTATTTTATAATTATAAAATTGCTTATGATATTTTTTTAATTAATATTGATGTATTATTAACTGATTCGGTACTTTTAATTTGTTTTCAAAATCATTTTATTATTTTTGTAAAACAAAAAGGGAAAGACTGGCTATTTAACATATAGCCCAACTTGTTTCAATTATAGCCAAAATTGACCCTCCAATTGACCCAATCTTAACCCCCAATTGGACCGGTCCAATTTCAATTTTAACCCAACCCCTTAACCCGTTTCCCCGATCCACCGGTCCTTTCTTTTAATCCAAGTCGTTGATCATTTTGATCAACGACCACGATTACTCCTTACTTTTTTTAACTCCCCTACCCTAACTTAATCCCCTTATTTCATTTGGTCAGCCGCCTTTGAATACTCTCCTCTCTCAAACTCTCTCGAAGGTTCCACGAAACCCTAGCCTTTCTTATCCTCTCCGACCACAACCTCAACGGAATCTATGGCTTCTCAGGCTATGGATGGTCTGTACTCACCTCCTTTCACTCTTAAACTCTTGGTAATCGAAGTCTCGAGGTCTGACCTCGATGGTGTCTTTTCAGATCTTCTCAGATCTAAGGTTTTGAGGCCTCTCCGACTTTGCTCCGGTACATTCAAAGTATTTCGAGCCTATTTCTAACTCATCAGACTCAGGATCAGACTTTTCCAAGCCTTTCTCATTTTAGAGTTTCTCTGAAACCCCAGCTACTCGAGGTTCTCTATAATTATTTTCTAAGATTTGGCATATGTCTGTGCTTTACTTGAGTTCATAAACGTTTCCCCAAATTTTCTTTCAAAATAATTTCTCTTCGATTTTGGGTTTCTGAAAAGTTTCAAAATATCTTGCTGATTCTTCCTTTTCTTTCTTTATGTGTATTTGCCTATACTATGTTTGTGTGTTTTCTTTTCTACCACGCATGTGTTTTTCTTCTACTTTCTTTCTACTATACATTATTCGTCTGTGCTTTGTGTTCTACTGTGCTTCTACACCATGATCGCATGTTCATCCTATTGTATTTTCCTATATGTTTTGTTGATATACTTTTCTGCTATTTGTTTTCTTCTACTTCATGTTTCCCTACTAAGTTCTTAAGTTCTTTGTTTGCCTTTTTACTAGACTTTGTTTGAGTTCTCTTTGAAAACATGTTTCCTCTACTGTTTTCCTAAGTGTTATACTGCATCTTTTTCTCTTCTGAACTTGTTTAAGTTCCAAACTTTACTTAAAACGTGTTCCTTCTACTCTCACTATGCTTTAAATTAGCTTCTTCACTCTATTTGATTCGAACTTGCTATTGTATCTATTTGTTTTCTCATGATTCTCTGAAAGAGACCTCTGAGCCTATTTCAATTACTTGCCTCATCGTCTCTGCACCATACTTGAGTTGGAAACCCTAGGGTTTGGGGTTTTTAACGAGTTTGATCTTGTATGTGGACTAGGGTTCTGTCATGGAACCCTGGATTCTCTCAAACTAAATTAGAGTCTATGTATTGAATTTGATCCTCTTTGTTTGTGACTATGAACTTTTCTTTGCTAGGCTTTTCTAATTAGCACGACAGTTCTTTCTTGATTCACATGCCTGTACACTTTATATATGATGAATTCTCCCTTCAAAAAAGGTTTCTACCAACTTTTGATTGATTCAGAATTCCTTTTAATAAGGTTTGATTGATTGTTACTGATTTTATTTAATTAATCCTTTTCTTCACCTTTTTGGTTGGATTCATTCATACCAAAAATCAATTCTTATTTTACTGGATGTTGATTGATTGCTTTCCCTTATTTGCACAAACCATGTTGCCATCTAACTCGTTCCTTAAATAAGTTTATGTGTATTTGCCCTTATTGTACTACTTTGGAAAAGATTTTGATCAAACTCTTTCCTTAATTGTTTTACCCGTTCGAAATCAGAATCCCTTAATTGAAGGAGGACTTATTTAATTGATTGCAAAACTATTTTCTTACCTATTTCAACTTGCCTTTCAGCACTTTAAAGGGCATGACCCTTCTGTACTTTTTAAAAAAAAGGACATGGGGTAGTTCAATATTTTACCCACATCACTTACTGAACACTTTCGATTTCAATACTCTTGCACTCTCCATTCAATACTCCACTCTCTTCTGAGATCTTCTGACTATTTGCTGGAAATTAGGCTTTACTACCGCTTTTCTCTTCTCGTTTTCCTGAAATTGGTATGTTCTAATTTAGTTTTTAGCCTCATCCCAATGTGTTTGCTTTTTCTACATCCCTGTCTATTTACTACCTATGTTTTAATGTTAATTAGCAAGTCAATTCCTTTGCATATGTTTTTACTGTGAATCCCTACACCCCTGTCTGTTTTACCACCTATGTTTAATGTTAATCAGCAATGTTAATTTCTTTGAACATGTTCCCACTGTGAATCCCTGTACCCCTATTCCCCTCTATGTGTTTTGAGTTTAAGTTCAGAACATGACAACATCCAAACTGTTTCTCATGTCTGGACTTGATCCTTTATGGGATCCTAACTCCCAAACAATGTGGCTAACAGGCTGGTTGGGGTGTGCCAGCACTCCTCGTTGTTGGGTATGACTACCAGCCTATCTTGGCTTTCCCTAAAATCCCTCCTATTGCACTCACACTCTCTCTTAGATTCTAAGTCCTGCCACCCTCTTATGAGCCTTGCTTTGGGACCTTGAGCTCCCTCTGAACTTGGACATTTGAGGGCTGGCCCTTCCACACTGCATCATGTTTCAGATAGAAGTCTGAATCAGGCTCTCCTTGGTTGGGATTTTTAGCTTTCTGATGTAATTTTTTTTCCTTTATTCACTATAGGCTGTAATAATTTGTAATAACTTATGGGGTTTATAATGGAAAGGGGAGGGTCACTTATGTATGCATAAGGGTAGGTATCATGTCCATAGGTATTTACCTCTGCAAATCATGTCAAGTTCTGCACTCCTGCATTTTGCATAAAGAAACCATGCCTACAGGTTCTGCGTTTCATATATACATCATGTCTTTAGGTTCTGCACTTCTGCATTTCAGAAATCTTGTCTTTGTGTTCAGCACTTCTGCATTTTTTTAGAAATCCATGTCTGTAAATTTTTGCTCTTCTATATCTTAGAAATCCTGCCTATAGGTTCTGCATTTTTTCTTCTCATATAGCGAACATGTCTATAGGATTCTGCATTTTTGCCTATCATATAAAGAGTATGTCATAGGTTCTTCCTGAATTCTACGTTTCCATCACTAGCAAATGATATATATGTTTAAATAATAATCAATATTTTAGACACCATGCCTATAGGATCTCTGCACCTCTATAAACATTTTAAAATCAATAACACTTACAAAGCATGCCTATAGGAGTAACTGACTAATCTAAATCTGAATTGCCTATCTCACGTACAAGTCTAAAATCAGTAGTGACATTACTCAAGTCCGCAGAGCTTAAGTTTTTTTTTTCTATAATCAACAAGTATTCTTCTTTAAAACCAATACACTTCTGCACTATTAGATATCATGTCTATAGGTTTCACTTAAGCAAGCTTCAAGGTGAATTAGCTAATGAATCAGGCTTTGTTAAATTCCAACCAGCAGGCAGGTCTGATTTAGTTTTCTCATCTAAAACATGTCATGTATTAGTCTGCCTCCCGCTTCCTTTATGTTTAATTAAGACCGTAACTAAGACGTGCAAGACATGCTAAACTATATGTTTCTTTTTGTTTCTTTAGGAGGCCTGTTTGAGCCTTTTAATTGTTATGTGTTTTCCCATATCTGCTTTACGTGTTTTGCTTGACGACTTAGAATTTTATCCTTTTTAAACCATGAAAGCCCAAATATCCCTTCCCTTTAGGATTAGTAGTCCCAAATGCCTCCGGGATTGATAGGATTGGGGGCGGGTACTAGCATGCAATAAGTAACGACACCATTCTGCTTTTAATACCTTAACGAGGTGGGAAAGGGTAGATATGGATATGATGACCACGCGATAACACCACGTGTATAAACGGTTACTGGGTGTTGTGTGGGGTGATCCATATTATTTATAAACCTAGGACCTCTTCCCTTTATTTGTTTATTTTCAGAATTTTTAAAAAACTGCTCAATTTTCAGCTTCTCTAACCTCTTTTACTCCAATTACTTGTATCAATTATGTGAAAAACCCTCCCTTTTACTTGGTTACTTTCAGATCTTTTAAAAACTACTTTCTTCCCAAAATTTCTATTTCTTTAACTTAATTGCTCACATAAATTATGTGCAAACCCCTTCCCCTTTATTTGTTTATTTTTAGAATTTCAAAACTATCTTCTTCCTGAACATCAACCTCTTTAACTTCTTTTATTGCTTTCAACCGTTATGTGAAGACTACCCTGTATTTGTTATTCTGTCTTGCACTTAAAGTCACAATTAGAGCATGGCCGATAACCACATTATTGGATCTTGAGGGATGCCTAACACCTTCCCCTCAAGATAATTTCAAGCCCTTACCCAATCTCTGGTTTTCTAATTTAAATTTCTTCTTAGTGTCCTAATGCACTTAATCATTAGGTGGCGACTCTTCAATTACAAACCCAATTCCCAAAAGAAAATGAGTTGTCCGCCCAAATATCATAAACCCGATTTCGCGATAAAAAGGGGGCATCGACAGCATGGCGACTCTGCTGATGATTTCTTTAAGGCTTTTACCATTTCATGCTATTTGTGACTTTATGTTTCTTCACATGTATTTACTTGTTTAAAGTGCCTTTAAGTATTTATTCCTTCTTCTACTATGAAACTGACTTGGCTATTCGTTTATTTTCTTTTAATGTTTTCCTTTACCGCTTTCCTTTAATGTTGTTGTAAATTATGAGAAACTGTTGTAATTACTACTTTATGAACGTGGAAATATGTGATAACTTGTTAATTATTGTAACTGCATTTTCAACATCATAGTCCTCTCGTGCCAAACAAAATACCATAGCAACGCTTATAATGAGTGGTTGTACTCTTCCAATATTATCACCCCCTAAATTTGGCAAAGGCATATTTGCGGTAAAACCAGTCGATCAATGGTGTAGTCGACGGTTCCGTGCCTTTCCCTCTTGAGTTGTCCGCTCAAGTGTACCAGTCTAATACCCCATAGAAACCCTACTCTATTTAATTGTGCATGCATCACTATCAAAACCTAGCCAAGTCAGTTTTGCTTGACGACTTAGAATTTTATCCTTTTGAAACCATGAAAACCCAAATATCCCTTCCCTTTAGGATTAGTAGTCCCAAATGCCTCCGGGATTGATAGGATTGGGGGCGGGTACTAGCATGCAATAAGTAACGACACCATTCTGCTTTTAATACCTTAACGAGGTGGGAAAGGGTAGATATGGATATGATGACCACGCGATAACACCACGTGTATAAACGGTTATTGGGTGTTGTGTGGGGTGATCCATATTATTTATAAACCTAGGACCTCTTCCCTTTATTTGTTTATTTTCAGAATTTTTAAAAAACTGCTCAATTTTCAGCTTCTCTAACCTCTTTTACTCCAATTACTTGTATCAATTATGTGAAAAACCCTCCCTTTTACTTGGTTACTTTCAGATCTTTTAAAAACTACTTTCTTCCCAAAATTTCTATTTCTTTAACTTAATTGCTCACATAAATTATGTGCAAACCCCTTCCCCTTTACTTGTTTATTTTTAGAATTTCAAAACTATCTTCTTCCTGAACATCAACCTCTTTAACTTCTTTTATTGCTTGCAACCGTTATGTGAAGACTACCCTGTATTTGTTATTCTGTCTTGCACTTAAAGTCACAATTAGAGCATGGCCGAGAACCATATTATTGGATCTTGAGGGATGCCTAACACCTTCCCCTCAAGATAATTTCAAGCCCTTACCCAATCTCTGTTTTTCTAATTTAAATTTCTTCTTAGTGTCCTAATGCACTTAATCATTAGGTGGCGACTCTTCAATTGCAAAACCAATTCCCAAAAGAAAATGAGTTGTCCGCCCAAATGTCATAAACCCAATTTCGCGATAAAAAGGGGGCATCGACAGCATGGCAACTCTGCTGATGATTTCTTTAAGGCTTTTACCATTTCATGCTATTTGTGACTTTATGTTTCTTCACATGTATTTACTTGTTTAAAGTGACTTTAAGTATTTATTCCTTCTTCTACTATGAAACTGACTTGGCTATTCGTTTATTTTCTTTTAATGTTTTCCTTTACCGCTTTCCTTTAATGTTGTTGTAAATTATGAGAAACTGTTGTAATTACTACTTATGAACGTGGAAATATGTGATAACTTGTTAATTATTGTAACTGCATTTTCAACATCATAGTCCTCTCGTGCCAAACAAAATACCATAGCAACGCTTATAATGAGTGGTTGTACTCTTCCAATATTATCACCCCCTAAATTTGGCAAAGGCATATTTGCGGTAAAACCAGTCGATCAATGGTGTAGTCGACGGTTCCGTGCCTTTCCCTCTTGAGTTGTCCGCTCAAGTGTACCAGTCTAATACCCCATAGAAACCCTACTCTATTTAATTGTGCATGCATCAATATCAAAACCTAGCCAAGTCAGTTTTGCTTGACGACTTAGAATTTTATCCTTTTGAAACCATGAAAGCCATATCCCTTCCCTTTAGGATTAGTAGTCCCAAATGCCTCCAGGACTGATAGGATTGGGGGCGGGTACTAGCATGCAATAAGTAACGACACCATTCTGCTTTTAATACCTTAACGAGGTGGGAAAGGGTAGATAAGGATATGATGACCACGCGATAACACCACGTGTA
>MU728860.1:65973-93888 GCA_026770625.1 Nicotiana glauca
ACCAGTCTAATACCCCATAGAAACCCTACTCTATTTAATTGTGCATGCATCACTATCAAAACCTAGCCAAGTCAGTTATATTGTCCACATAATGACTCTTTGAGATAACCTTGTCCAAAGTCTGCTAGGTTTCCTTGGAACCCAAATGGACACTATCAAGTCTGTGCATTTATTTGGAGAACTAAATGCTACTTATGCCAATTATTGATATTTAAATAGTCGAGTTTGGCAGGGGTAAGGGCCAAACACTTTTGTTTTGTAGAGATGAGGCACGAGATCCCCAGATTCGGCATGGTCGCCAACATCCACCCCAAATTGTTAAGATGGTGGGAAGATCTACATTCTAGTGATCAAGATCTTGTCCAAAAATATCTAGGAAACCTAGCTTCTCTCCTAGAAATTCAACCCGACTACAAAATCATAGAAGCTGCCACTCTATTCTGGGATTGTGATATGTCGGTAATCCGCTTTGGAGACATTGAGATGACACCTTTGCTTGAGGAGATAGGAGGACTGGCTAGAATACCGTGGGAAACTCCGGGTTTGTTGACGCCCGAAAATCGCAAAGGTAGAGGTTTTCTCAAAATGATGGGTCTAAAGAAGAATCCTGACTTAACATGTTTGAAGAAGTCGTACATTCCCTTTGAATATTTGTACGAAAGGTATGGTCACAACAAATCTTACCGTACTTTCCTTGAGGAGTTTGCCCTCACATCATTAGGGCATATCCATAAAAGGGTCTTCGTCTTCATGTTCTGCTTCTTGGGGATGATAGTATTTCTTATGAAGAAAGCGATGATTCATACCCGACTAGCCATGGTCACCAAGACCTTAATGGAAGGAATTGGCGGGCAACTATTTAGCATAGTGCCCATGATTATTGCTGAGATATACCGAGCCTTAGAGAAATGACAACAGAGAGCCAAGTACTTCGAGGGTTGCAACTTACTACTCCAACTCTGTCTCATGGAGCAGCTCCAAAAGGGTGAATATCGACAAGAGATCCAGTGTAGGGATTGGGATGATCATATTGCCTTCCATCAACCAAGGCGAATGAACTATATGCCTAATACGTTTGCTCAACCAGAATATGCCAAAGGATGGGTAGAATTGTTTGAAAATCTGACGGAGAACCAAGTACAATGGATGTTCAAATAGTTCCCTACTGAAGAGTTCATTGCCCGATCCAGAGATGCACCGTTTCTGATATTTATCGATTTTAGAGGAACTTATCCTTATGTCCCTCTCTGAATCATGAGATAGGCCAGTAGGAAGAAGGTTATACCAAAGGTCGACAAGATGAGTCACTTTCGGGCCAAATTTCAGGATGACGATAGCCCTTACAAGTGCCAAGCTCAGCACATGTGGCACTACAAACTCGTCCTAGGAAGAGATAGCATCTAGTCGGACAGGTACCATGCTGGTTATACTCCATACTATCCAAGCTGGCTGGAGGATAATCATAATGGTTTGGGTCAACCCAGGTTTGTTCGAGGTCATAGGATCATCGACGAGAAGGCTGAAGCACAGGTTAAGTACAACCAATTGCGCAAGTGGATTCGGGAATGCAAAAATGAGCACTGTAAAATTCAAAAAGCTAACCAAAAGCTGATTGAAGAATGGAAAGACATGGATGTCATGCCAACAAACGACTGGGGTACCTAGAGCAGGGTTTAGTAGAGCTGGAAAGGTAATTCATCAGAAGGGTCGAGGACTGCTAGAATGCTGAGGTTGGGCACCTAGCCAGAACCTACTTGCTGCTGGGACTTCGCGAGCTGGTACAACTATTTGAGGGAGCCAAAGATACCGAGTCTGGGGAAGGTCCCTCTGGGAACAAATAGATAGGAGTCTTTTCTTTACTTTAAGAATGTAATAAGCCCCACGACCATTAGTGGCATTTTATTTCCTGCTATTTAGTGTCTTTTTGGGATTCGTCTTATTTTTATCAATAAAATGAGGCATTTAACATTATAAGTTCTCCAAATCAATTTATCGCTAGGCCCACCTCATGCACAACGAGGTCCCCAGGACATGATTTATATTCTCGCATTATTTGTTTAAATATCGCATCTTTTTCTTATAACCCTCACTAACTTGTTGCCTTGTTTTGTTTTTACTTTTGTTTATTCGCTTCCCCAAAGGTTAGTTCGTGCACTCTGGCATCGTCATCATATTCCACAAGATCCAAAGGCCCTCCACCTACTCTTCCTTGTAGTCCTATCAGAAACAGGAACAGAGGAAAAATGGAAGATTTGAGCAACACCAGAAAGGAGAATTTAGTTGAACGGGTAGAGGTTACTCAGGGTATTCAGGTTTCCAAGGAAAGTGCCTCTCAGCTCGAGCAGAAGTTGTTGAAATTTCAAGAAGAACTGGACCAAGTTCGGAACTTGGCAAGCTTGTCATTTTCCCTCACCACCCCAGATATCAGTTTTCAAAACGCTCAAAACCCGAAACCTCCACAAAATATTCCAAAACTACAAAATCACTCCGATCCTCACCACCACTGCAACACTTGCCACACATCTAAGAAAACTCCACTGCTCATCCCGGAACCTGTGAACTCCACAAATGACCATTTTCATCCTCACCATAACACCCCCATCTATGTGGAAACTGTGCCGCATCCTACTCAACCCATGTCAAATACACCCGAGTCTGATGATAAAGACTCGCTTATCAGGAATCTGGCAAAAGAACTAACGAAACTGACTAGCAGAATTCAAGGCGTCGAGGGAAGTAAGGGGATTTAAGGGCTAAATTATGAAGACCTTTACATTAAACCCGGTGTCGAACTGCCCGAGAGGTACAAACCTCCTAAGTTTGACATGTTTGAAGGTACAGGGGATCTGAGAGTTCATCTAAGAACATACTGTGACAAACTGGTCAGAGTAGGAAAGGATGAGAAGTTTCGCATGAAACTCTTCAAGAGGAGTCTATAGGGAGATGGTTTGTCTTGGTACATCAGCCAAGACCCGAAGATGTTGTCAAAATGGGTAAGTTTGGCATCCGATTTCATAGACAGGTTAGGATTCAACACAAAAAATATGCCAGATGTATTCTACATCCAAAATCTAAAGAAGAAACCTACGGAGACATTCCACGAGTATACTACTCGTTGGAGATCAGAAGGTGCTAATGTCCGACCGGCTTTAGAAGAAGAACAAATGAATAGGTTTTTCGTCCGAGCATAAGACCCACAGTACTATGAAAGGTTGATGCTGATTGAAAGCCAGAAATTTTCTGACATCATCAAGCTTGGTGAGAGGATCGAGGAAGGTATCAAAAGTGGTATGGTCACAAACTTTGAAGCTTTGCAGGATACCAACAGGGCTCTACAGTCTGGTGGCACGTTCAAGAAAAGGGACGTGAGCGCCGTGATGGTTGCACAGAGAACAAAGTCCCCAATCAAATACCAAACCTACCTAATACCTCCACTAACATATCAAACTACCCCAAATTACCAATCACCTCCACCACCTACATATCAGCCTACTTCACCCAGATACTCCCAGCCCGCAAATGTCTACAAAGCCTACAATACTCAACCCTCTCACTATTAATCACCTCCAACTCACCAAAGCTTTCCTAGACCCCGACCAAATTTTTACCACAGACCTCCCAAATAATATACTGCCATTGCCGAACTAATCGACCAGCTATATGAAAGGCTCAAAGTCACTGGTTATGTCACCCCCATCCCTGCTATAACTCTTGAAAACCCTTCCCAATAGGTCAATCCGAATAAATCCTGTGTATACCATTCGGGCATGAAAAGGTATACCATTGATGAATGCCGTTCTCTAAAAGATAAGATCCAGGCTTTGATTTACCACAAGATTATCATGGCAAAGGAGCCTGCTCGAAATGTCCACAACAACCCTCTGCATGACCAAAAGTGCTGAGGCATTCACATGATTGAGATAGAAGATGATTGGGACCCCAAAGGATCTATCGGATTAGTCGTAGAAGGTGACTAGCCAAAGAAACCAATAGTCACCTTTAATTCAATTGTAGTCCAGATTCAGCCTTCTGGGGACGCCTAGGTGAATATGTCCATACCACTTGAGTTCGAATCACCTTCTTTTGCAAAGATGCCAGCACCGATTGAGGTCGAGTTTGGGTCCCCAAAGGCACTTGTGCTATTTGAGGTTGATGTATTACATTCCAAAGCAAGGGTGCCCATTCCAATAGCAATGATAGCCATAAGTCCATTCCACACAAAAGCCATACCATGGGACTACACAGCCGAGGCAAGAAGGAAGGGGAAAGCCATGTTTGGGCAAACAGTTGCAGCACAGGGTATGACAAGAATCGACAGGGTTTATACTCTGGAACACTTGGCTGAGTCAAGTAAGCAGACCTCAGGTCAACAAGCCATCACTGAGACTTGGCCCGATGATCTCTGGAGAAAGATACAAGTGAAGGAATACTCAGTCATTGATTAGCTAAACAACACACCGGCGTAGATTTCTATCCTTGATCTGCTACAAAGTTTCAATACACACAAGAATGCCTTGCTGAAAGTGTTGAGTGAGGTATATGTACCAAGCAACATCATCGGAGGATAGATAGCAAACATGGTGGGGCAGGTATTGGAGAGTTACAAGATCACTTTCCATGAATTTGGGTTGCCACTAAAAGGTTTGAGTCACAACAAGGCGTTACACATCACTGTGCAGTGCGAGGATTATTTTATCACCAGAATCCTGATTGACGGAGGGTCCAGCCTCAACATTTGTCCACTGGTAACGCTCAGAACATTGGGAAATAGCCTGCATGAGATCAAGGATGTGGAAATTAGCCTGCGTCTACAAATGGGGCTTACTTGGTTTGATGTTGACTTTCAAGTAATAGACGTGCCAACATCTTACAAATTGCTTTTGGGACAGCCATGGATTCATGCCACTGGGGCCGTGGCATCAACACTACATCAGGCAGTGAAGTTTGAGTGGAATCACCAGGAGGTGATCATTCATAGCGACGGTATCAATCCCATATACAGTCGTCAGACCATCCCAGCAATCGGAGGAAGAAGAAAGATAGGTAGAGAAACTTATCACCACATCGAACGAGTCAACGCCGTTGATAAGGATAAGTGGGGGGATAATAAAATCGAAAGCATATTGGATTGGTGCGGATATGAACCTGGCAAGGGACTTGGCAAGAGTCTCCAAGGAATCGCTAAGCCCATCAAGCTGAAGAAACACGGCACCACCTTCGGATTGGGATATGAGTATACCTGGAAAGAATTTAATGAATGGTCTCCACCCTGGAGCGGCCCTTACTATCCATTGGAGCAACCAATACCGCATTTAGAATAGACTTTCCAGCTGGTCGAGGTTATCTACAGGTCAGAAGAAGAGGAAGCACTAGCAGCAATGAGAAACTTGTTCCTAAAAGATGATGACATGAATTGCTGTGTTATTTTTAAGGAGGAGGGGGAGGAAGGCCCTTCTATACAAGCCATAAGCCGAGGAGCACACCTCAACAACTGGACTATCAAAACCACCAGAGCCCGGAAAGCTTTGGGCATTACTATACTTGTCTTGATGAACCGATGACTGTGACATGCAACGAGCCAAAACAATAAACGGACATAGATTCAGAGTAAGATGATATACCACAAGAAATTGTTAAGGAAGTTGAGAATTTTAAGAATAGACCTAAGTCCAACCTGAAGAGACCGAAATCATCAACCTGGGAGATGTAGAAAACATAAAAAAAAACATGAATCAACGTTCAGTTGTCACCATCAGAGAAGGAAGAATATACATAGTTTCTAAGAGAGTATGAGGACATATTTGATTGGTCGTACAAGGACATGACTGGACTGAGTACATCTATTGTGGCTCACAAATTGCCGACTGATCCGACATGTCCGCCAGTAAAGCAGAAGCTCAGAAAGTTCAAGCCAGATATGAGTTTGAAAATCAAGGAAGAGGTCACTAAGCAGGTCAAAGCTAAGGTTCTCAGGGTAGTAGAGTATCCGATATGGCTAGCCAACATTGTGCCTGTACCGAAGAAGGATGGGAAGGTCAGAGTCTGTGTTGACTACCAGGATCTCAACCGGTCATGTCTAAAAGATGACTTCCCCTTGCCGAATATACACATCTTGATTGACAACTACGCCAAGAATAAGCTTCAATCATTTGTTCATTATTTTGATAGGTACCACCAGATATAGATGGATGAAGAGGATACTGAGAAAACAACTTTAATTATACCATGGGGGATGTATTGCTACAAGATGAAGCCGTTTGAGTTAAAGAATGCACGGGCCACCTACATGAGGGCCATGACTACCATTTTTCACGACATGATACACAAGGAGATCAAAGTGTATGTAGATGACGACATCATTAAGTCCAAAAAAGTCGCTGATCAAATGGACGATTTTGAAGAAATTCTTTAATAGACTGAGAAGGTAAAACCTAAAATTGAACCCCGCAAAATGTGCATTCGGGGTTCCAGCCGAAAAACTGCTTGGGTTCATTGTGGGTCGCGAAGGGATAGAATTAGATCCATCAAAGGTCAAAGCTATTCAAGAATTGCCAACGCCAAAGAACAAGAAAGAAGTAATGAGTTGCTTGGGGAGACATAACTAGATCATCCGGTTCATAGTACAATCTACTGTCATCTGTGAGCCAATCTTTAAGATGCTGAAGAAGGATGCCACTACCAAATGGACTGATGATTGCCAAAAGTCCTTCAACAGAATCAAGGAGTACTTGTTAACACCATCAGTTTTGGTCCTGCCTGAGCCAGGTAGACCCCTAATACTCTACCTTGCGGTATTGGATGGAGCATTCAGATGTGTTTTGGGTAACATGATGAAACGCGAAGGAAGGAATAGGCCATTTATTATCTTAGTAAGAAGTTCACCCCATATGAGGCCCGGTATTCTCTGTTTGAATGCACTTGTTGTGCTCTGATTTGGATAGCTTAGAAGTTGAGGCACTATTTCTGTGCTTATACTACGTATCTCATATCAAGGATGGATCCTTTGAAGTACATCTTGTAGAAGCCGATGCCCACGGGAAAGCTAGCCAAGTGGCAAATCCTGTTGAGTGAATTTGACATTATCTACATGACTCAGAAGGCAATCAAAGGACAAGCACTAGCGGATCACCTTGCGGAAAATCCTGTGGGCGGAAAATACAAACCTCTGAAGATGTATTTTCCTGATAAAGAGGTATTATTTGTAGGAGAAGACATTGTAGAACCCTATGATGATTGGAGGACGTTTTTTGATGGTGCAGCAAATTTCAAAGGAGTTGGCATAGGAGTAGTTCAAGTATCATAAACTCGTCAGCATTATTCGATGTCCGCCAAGTTCAGATTCCCCTCCACTAACAACATGGCCAAGTACAAAGCCTGCATCTTGGGGCTCAAGATGGCCATTGACATGAACACTTAAGAGTTGCTAGTGATCGGAGATTCAGACCTCCTTATACATCAGGTCCAAGAAGAATGGGCAACCAAGAACTCCAACATACTCCCTTATCTGCATCATGTACAAGAATTGAGAAAAAGGTTCACAAAGACAGAGTTCCAGCTTGTCCCCAAGGCCCAGAATGAGTTTGCCGATGCATTGGCTACCCTATCATCTATGATTCAACATCCAGATAAGAACTTCATTGATCCCATTCCGGTAAAGGTCCATGATTAGCCAGCTTACTATGCTCATGCAGAAGAAGAAGCAGATGGAAAACTGTGGTTTCATTATATCAAAGAATACTTGGAAAAAGGAGAATACCCAGAGCTTGCAAATACTACTCAGAAGCGCACGCTTCGAAGATTGTCCAATAATTTCTTTCACAACAGAGGAATCCTGTATAGGAGGACTCCAGATATGAGATTACTAAGGTATGTCGATGCGAAGGAAACATCTAAACTGCTGGAGGAAATTCATGTCGGGACCTGTGGACCACATATGAACGGTTTTGTCTTAGCCAAGAAGATACTCCAGGCAGGTTATATTTGGATGATTATGGAGACAGACTGCATCCGGTATGTCCGCAAATGCCACCGCTATCAAATACATGTCGACATGATAAAGATGCCTCCAAATGAGCTTAATGCAACAAGCTCACCATGGTTGTTCGCCGCATGGGGAATGGATGTTATCGGACCAATCGAACCTGCCACATCAAATGGGCACATGTTTATCCTAGTAGCAATTGATTATTTCACCAAATGTGTTAAAGCAGCATCTTACAAGGCAGTGACTAAGACAGCCATGGAAGACTTCGTCCGTGACCGTATCGTTTGTCGATTCGGGATTCCAGAATCAATCATTACTGAAAATGGCTCCAACCTCAACAGTGATTTTATGAAAGCTATGTGTGAAACCTTAAATATCAAACACAAGAATTCCACAGCTTAAATGCTTCAGATGAATGGAGCTATAAAAGCCGCCAACAAGAACATCAAGAAGATACTAAGGAAGATGGTAGAAAAGCATAAACAATGGCATGAGAAGTTATCATTTGCTTTATTGGGGTATTGCACAACAGTCCGAACATCAATCGGGGCAACCCCCTACATGCTGGTTTATGGCACAGAGGCGGTCATTCTCATCGAGGTAGAAATTCCTTCCTTGAGGATCATACAGAAGTAGAACTTGACGATACAGAGTGGGTAAAGAGTTTTTACAAGCAGCTGGTGCTTATAGATAGAAAAAGAATGAATGCAGTTTGTCACGGTCAGCTATATTAGAACAAAATGTCCAGAGCCTTCAACAAGAAAGTCAAACCAAGACGGTTCACACCGGGGCAGCTGGTGTTAAAAAATATTTTTCCACATCAAGATGAAGCCAAAGGGAAGTTCTCTCCCAACTGGCAAGGCATATACATGATTCATCGGGTTTTGATAGGAAGAGCCCTTATACTCGCAGAAATGGACGGAGATGTTTGGCCAAAAACAATCAATTCATATGTAGTCAAGCGATACTATGTGTAACCGTTTATGATTTCCTTATGTAATTTGAACTACGCCTGACCTGATTCCCGTTTAAGAGGGGATACGTAGGCAGCCCTATGGGTTCGGTCATAATTCAATAAAATTTTCATTTTCCCAGCAATTGTAAACTAGGGCAGAATTTTGAGGCGGACCCTCAAAATTTCGAAGTAATTTCAGCCGATCATCGCAAGCAGTCGTCAGAAGTATAAACCCATTAAACTGGGGCATCGTTTTGAGGAGGACCCGCAAAATTCCAAAGCAAGAGAGGTTACAATGTCCTGAACCATGTCACAGTCGTCGGTTTATCTAAAAAACTATTTCTTATATACTTACTTTATATCTTTTAACAAACTCATGCATATTTGCTATCGAAATCGCTTTGTTTAGCAATGCTACCCCTATGATACATACCGTGTCATCAGATCAGAGCCGAGCAGGTTAAGCAAAGTCAGTGGGGACACAAACTAACCTTTCCCTTTTACAAAACTCACAATATTTCTTTGGATGCAGGCACCCAAGTCACAAAATCACCAAATATATTATACAATCATACTGAACCGTCACACCTATTCACATTTTCTATCAACACACAATATCCCCAGCAGGCGCAATATCACAATCAACTGCCAGCCATCAGCTAAGAATTTTTATTTTCTTTTTATCTCTTGCATAAGGCTACTATTCTTCCTTTCGAGGTTAAGCTCTACCTCCATCTGCATTTCTTGCATTGCATAAGGCTACTATTCTGCCTTCTGAGACTAAACATTGTCTCCATCTGCATTTCTGGCTTTGCATAAGGCTACCATTCTGCCTTCCGAGGTTAAGCTCTACCTCTATCTGCATTCTCTGCATTTTCATAATGCTACAATTTTTCCTTTCGAGACTAAGCCATGTCTCCACCTACATGGCTGAAATATCGCCACTTTATTTATCTTTTGCATGGCTAAAAGATCGTCACTTTTGTTTATGTCTTGCACTGGCTAAAATATCGCCACCCTCCTTAATATCCTGTATGGTTGAAATATCGCCACTTTTTCTATATCTGCATCGGCTCAAATATCGCCACCTTATTTATGTTTTGCATGGCTGAAATAGTGCCACCTTCATTTAAATCTTGCATCGACTGAATTATCTCCACTTTATTTATGTCTTGCATCGGCTGAAATATCGTCACTTTATTTATGTCTTGCATCCGCTGAAATATCGACACTTTTATGTCTTGCATTGGCTGAAATATTGCCACCTTTGTTTATGTCCTGCACCGGCTCAAACATCGCTACTTTATTTACGCTCTCATGGGCTGAAAGATCTCCATATTACTTACATTTTTTGCATGGCTGAAATATCGCCACTTCATTTAAATCCTGCACCGGCTGAAAGATCACCATTTTATTTACATTCTTGCATCGGTTGAAAGATCGCCACTTACTGCATTTCATGGGCTGAAAGATCGCCAAATTGTCCAAGGGTATCATTGTTCGGAGGCACCATTCGCATAGCCCGAGAACGCCATGCCATGGACTGAGGACTCCTTTTAGCTCTTGAATATCATTATTCAAAGGCATCATCACTTGGAGGAATCATTCTTATAGCCTGAGAGCATAATTTCATAGCCAGCGAATCCTTTATTATATGCCTCATGGGCCAGGATATCATGGTCCGAGGACGTCATCCTAACCGTCCGAGGACAACATTCATGGTCCGACGGGAAATTGCATTATGTTTAAATTTATGCATAGTATACGTTTGCATTGTTTATTTTCAGGTAAACCAGTGAGCAACGGCCATCTCAGGAGAAACGATCCCGCTTCGGTTCCCGCAGCCCTACTAGACTCTTAACCGCCCATCCCAACCTAAATATCACATCCGTTCTTGAAATATCTCCATCGACATCCTGGACTACATATGGCCTGATTCCTGTAACACCAGGGATATGTAGGCAGCTCAGGAACAAGAGCACGATCAATCTCTTCGAACCGTTTCGTTCGGTCAAAATTAGCCATCATATCTTTATCCGACAACTCTTCCATCATTCCCAAGTAAAGAGGGACAACTGTTGATATCCAATTTTTCCCTATGCATTTTTCATACATACAAAATACTTTCAAAATAACATATATGTATATATAAGCATGCCCAAGTTTTTAATATTTTTTCCAATTTTTTTAAAGATTTTTAAAATCAATTTAGTATCCATTTTAATAGTACAAAATTAATAATTATTCCCACAATCATCAATTTTGGTGAATAATTTATTTTATTTCCATATTTATACCAAAATATAGTTAAGGTAATTTTTATATATTTTTACAAATTTATTTGGTATTTTAAAAGCTAAATTGCATATAATTACAATTTTAGCCTACTTTAAGATTTAATAGTATCTTATAATTATAAAATTGGTGATGATATTTATCAATTAATATTTATGTATTATTCACTAATCCAGCACTTTTAATTTATTTTCAAAATCATTTTATTATTTTTGTAAAATAAAAAAGGAAAAGACTGGCTATTTAACATATATCCCAATTTGTTTCAATTATAGCCAAAATTGACCCTCCAATTGACCCAATATTAACCCCCAATTGGACCGGACCAATTTTAGATTTAACCCAACCCCTTAACCCATTTCCCCGATCCACCCGGTCCTTTCTTTTAATTCAGGCCGTTGATCATTTTGATCAACGGCCACGATTACTCCTTACCTTTTTAATTCCCCTACCCTAACCTAATCTCCTCATTTCATTTGGTCAGCCGCCTTTGAATACTCTCCTCTCTCAAACTCTCTTGAAGGTTCCACGAAGCCCTAGCCTCTCTCACCCACTCCGACCATAACCTCGCCGGAATCTATGGCTTCTCAGGCTATGGATGGCCTGTACTTACCTCCCTTCACTCTTAAACTCTTGGTACTCGAAGTCTTGATGTCTGACCTTGATGGTGTCTTTTCTGATCTTCTCAGATCCAGGGTTTTGAGGCCTCTCCGGCTTTGCTCCGGCACATTCAAAGCATTTCGAGCCTATTTCTAACTCATCCGACTCAGGATTGGAATTTTCCAAGCTTTTCTCAGTCTAAGGTTTCTTTGAAACCCCAGTTACTCTAGGTTCTCTCTGATTATATTCTAAGATTTGGCATATGTCTGTGCTCTACTTGAGTTCTTAAATGTTTTCCCCAATTTTCTTTCAAAATTATTTCTCTTCGATTTAGGGTTTCTGGAAAGTTTCAAAATGTATTCCTAATTCTTCCTTTTTTTTCTTTATATGCATTTGCCTTTCCTACGTTCGTATGTTTTCTTTTCTACCACGGATGTGTTTTTGTTCTGCTTTCTTTCTACTCTACATGATTCGTCTGCGCTTTGTTTGCAAACATGTTATTTGTTTGCCTTTTTACTAGACGTTGTTTGAGTTCTCTTTGCAAACATGTTTCCTCTACTGTTTTCCTAAGTGTTATACTGTCTCTTTTTCTCTTCTAAACTTGTTTAAGTTCTAAACTTTTCTTAAAACGTGTTCCTTCTACTCTCACTATGCTTTAAATCAGCTTCTTCACTCTATTTGCTTTGAATTTACTATTGTATCTGTTTGTTTTATCATGAGTCTCTGAAAGAGACCTTTGAGCCACTTTCAATTACTTACCTCCTCGTCTCTGCACCATACTCGAGTTGGAAACCCTAGGTTTTGGGATTTTTGACAAGTTTGATCTTGTGTGTGGACTAGGGTTCTGTTATGGAACCCTGTATTCTCTCAAACTAGCTCTGAGTCTATGTATTGAATTTGAGCCTTTTTGTTTGTGACTCTGAACTTTTCTAAGCTAGGCTTTTCTAATTAGCACGACAGTTCTTTCTTGAATCACATGCTTGTACACTTTATATCTGATGAATTCTTCCTTCAAAAAGGTCTTTGCCAACTTGTGATTGATTCAAAATCTCTTTAATAAGGTTCGATTGATTGTTACTGATTTCCTTTAATTAAACCTTTTCTTCACCTTTTTTGGTTGGATTCATTCATACAAAAATTCAATTATGATTTTACTAGCTATTGATTGATTGCTTTCCCTTATTTGCACAAACCGTGTTGCCATCAAATGCTTTCCTTAAATAAGTTTTTGTGTATTTGCCCTTATTGTACTACTTTGGAAAAGATTTTGATCAAACTCTTTCCTTAATTGTTTTACCTGTTCTAAATCAGAATCCATTAATTGAAGGAGGACTTATGTAATTGATTGCAAAACTATTTTCTTACCTATTTCTACTTGCCTTTCTGTACTATAAAGGGTACGATCATTCTTTACTTTTTAAAAAAACAGGACCGGGGGCAGTTCAATATTTTACACACATCACTTACCGAACACTTGAATTTCAATACTCTTACAGTCTCCATTCAAACTCCACACTGTTCTGCAATCTTCTGGCTGTTTGCTGGTAATTTGGCTTTACTACTGCTTTTCTCTTCTTGTTTCCCTGAAATTGGTATGTTCTAATTTAGTTTTTAGCCTCGTCCCAATGTGTTTGATTTTTGTACATCCCTGTCTGTTTACTACCTATGTTTAATGTTAATTAGCAAGTCAATTCCTTTGCATATGTTTTTACTATGAATCCCTACACCCCTGTTTGTTTTACCACCTATGTTTAATGTTAATTAGCAATGTTAATTTCTTTGTACATGTTTCGACTGTGAATTCATGTACCCTTATTCCCCTGTATATGTTTTTAGTTTAAGTTCAGAACATGAAAACATCTAAATTGTTGCTCATGTCTGGACTTGATCTTTTAAGGGATCCTAACTCCCAAACAATGTGGCTAACAGGCTGGTTGGGTGTGCCAGCACTCCTCATTGCTGGGTATGACCACCAGCCTGTCTTGGCTTTCCCTAAAATCCCCCTATTGCACTCACACTCTCTCTTAGATTCTATGTTATGTCCTCCTTCTATGAACCTTGCTTTGGGACTTGAGCTCCCTCTAAACTTGGAAATTTGAGGGCTAGCCCTTCCACACTACACTATAATTTAATTCTATAATATATTTGGGTGTAAGCACTGCCCGGAGTCCATTTGAGACTCTTAGGGAGCTCTGACAGAAGTCTGAATCAGGCTCTTATTGGTTGGGATTTTTAGCTTTCTGATGTAATTTTTTTCCTTTATTCACTCTGGGCTGTAATAATTTGTAATAACATATGGGGTTTATAGTGAAAAGGGGAGCGTCACTCATGTATGCATAAGGGTAGATATCATGTTCATAGGTATTTACCTCTGCACTCCTACATTTTGCATATAGAAACCATGCCTACAGGTTCTGCATTTCGTATAGACATCCTGTCTTTAGGTTCTGCACTTCTGCATTTCAGAAATCTTGTCTTTGGGTTTGGCACTTCTGCATATTTTTAGAAATCCATGTATGTAAATTTCTACACTTCTGCATCTTAGAAATCCTGCCTATATAAGTTCTGAATTTCTGCATACATATAGAGAACATGTCTATAGGATTCTGCATTCTTGCCTATCATATAGAGAGCATGTCTATAGGTTCTTCCTGAATTCTGCGTATCCATCACTAGGAAAATGATATATAGGTTTAAATAATAATCAGTATTTTAGACACCATACATATAGGATCTCTGCACTTCTATAAACATTTTAAAATCAATAACACTTAGAAAACACGCCTATAGGAGTAACCGACTAATCTGAATCTCAACAGTCTATCTCGCGTACGAGTCTAAAATCAGTAGTGACGTTAATCAAGTCCGCATAGCTTATGTTTTTTTCTTTAATCAACAAGTCTTCTTCTTTAAAACCAATACACTTCTGCACTATTAGATATCATGCCTATAGGTTTCACTTAAGCAAGCTTCAAGGTGAATTAGCTAATGAATCGGGCTTTGTTAAATTCCAACCAGCAGGGAAGTCTGATTTAGGTTTCTCATGTAAAACATGTCATAGATCAGTCTGCCTCCCGCTTCCTTTAAGTTTAATTAAGATCGTAACTAGTACGTGCAAGACATGCTAAACTATATCTTTCTCTTTATTTCTTTAGGAGGCCTGTTTGAGCCTTTTAATTGTTATGTGTTTTCCCATATCTGCTTTACGTGTTTTGCTTGACGCCTTAGAACTTTATCCTTTTGAAATTATAAAAGCCCAAATATCCCTTCCCTTTAGGACTAGTAGTCCCAAATGCCTCTGGGACTGATAGGATTAGGGGCGGGAACTAGCATGCAATAAGTAACGACACCATTCCGCGTTTAATACCTTAACGGGGTAGAAAAGGGTAGATATAGATATGGTGACCACGCGATACCACAACGTGTATAAATGGTTATCGGGTGTTGTGTGGGTGATCCTTCCCTTGATTTGTTTATTTTTAGAATTTTGAAAAAACTACTCAATTTTTCAACTTCTCTAACCTCTTTTACTGCAATTACTTGCATCAATTATGTGAAAACCCCTCCCTTTTACTTGGTTACTTCAAGAACATTTAAAATCTACTTTCTTCCAAAATTTCTGTTTCTTTAACTTAATTGCTTGCATAAATTATGTGTAAACCCCTTCCCCTTTACTTGTTTATTTTTAGAAATTCAAAACTATCTTCTTCCTAAACTTCAACCTCTTTAACTTCTTTTGTTTCTTGCAACAGTTATGTGAAGACTACCCTATATTTATAATTCTTGCTTGTACTTAAAGTCACAATTATAACATGGCCGGGAACCACACTAGTGGATCTTGAGGGGTGCCTAATACCTTCCCCTCGAGGTAATTTCAAGCTCTTACCCAATCTTTAGTTTTATAAATTAAATTTTTTCATAGTGTCCTAATGCACTTATTAATTAGGTGCCGACTCTTCAATTGCAAACCCAATTCCCAAAAAGAATGAGTTGTCCTCCCAAATGTCACAAACCCGATTTCGTGAGAAGAAGTGGGCACAATAGCATGGCGACTCTACTGGTGTTACAGCTTCTTTTTTCACTACACCACCCTGAAGGGATAGTGTATAAGGGAGTTTTCCAATTTAAGTGACATTATTCGAAATGAGATTATTTATTTATCAAAGTTGCCACCTGGGATAGTTTACTTGGTGTCCCAAGTCACCGATTTATTTTGAATCCCAAATCGAGGAAAATTCGACTTTCCTTGTGAAGTCTGCGAACCAAAAATTCTGATTAAGGAATTCTGTTAACCCGGGGAAGGTGTTAGGCACCCTCGGATTCTGTGGTTCTAGCACGGTCGCTTAAACTATTACAATTGGCCTATTATCTGATTTTAATACATGTTTTAGCCTATGTGCATTTTAACTTATTAGCTATTTTTAATTAATTTTAAGGAAGATTGAACGTCGTTTAAAACGTGTCTTTGGATCGCGTCACATGAAATGCACCCGCAATCCGAAATATATTTTATTCAACGTTTTAGGATTTGAATTTGGGTCACATGAAATGCACACTCGAGTTTTGGAAGGTAAAATTATTAATAACGCACCTAAAGCCACTAACACGTGGTTAACTTTGCGAGGGCAATGAAAATTCGCTAAGTGGCACGCCTCGAATTCTAAGGATTAAGTGAAAATCAATTAAACGAGGGTCGTGCAATTATCATTTTTGTTTGGGCACAGTACACCTCAAACTATTCCAAAGGGCTTTACTCAACTAAAACAAACCACGGATATTCAAGAATTATTTCTAGACTACTTTGAGATTATTGCAAAGGCCACAATTTATGAAATTATTGTTGAAGAGTTTTATGAGTAATGCTAAGAATTTCCAAGTCACTTAATCAAAGCGACAATTCAACTGTTGTCTACAATATAAATAAAAATGCTTAACGGTAAAAATAAAACTATTACATGTGACTACAAATGAAATAAAACAAGAAGAAACATACTAGTGCTAATTAAACTACTCCATCCATTTTAATTTATGTGAACCTATTTCCTTTTTAGTCCGTTCCAAAAAGAATGACCCCTTTCCTTATTTAGAAACAGTTTACTTTTACACAATGATTTATAGCCACACAAAATATATGTGCCTCATTTTACACCACAAGATTAAAAATCTTCTATCTTTTCTTAAACTCCGTGCCCAGTCAAATGGGTTCACGTTGAGACGGAGAGAGTATATTGAAGAGAACTGGAGAAGAATAACGAGGTCCTTTTAATACTAGTACTCCTAATTACTGAAACAAAGCACCAGTAAACAGTAGTAGTAGTAATATTCATGAAATCCGTGCAAATCACAGTAGTAGCTGTAACCATTCATAGCTATAGAGATTATATACCAAACAAAAGACAGGAATAATACACAAAAAAATAGAAGTAAAATAAAGATAAGAAATTTCCTCCTTTGCCAGTTTATATTCAGAATTATTACCATAACAGCAATTGAGCATGAAATTAAAAACTAAGTAAAGTCTCAGCAACACAATCTTAGCAAACAGCAGCGTCGAATCCAGCGAGCAAGAGCAGAATCGAGCAACAATTCACATTTCAAAACAAACTTCGAAGGCCAGACACAATCGAACCATGATGCCAAAATTTAGGAAAAGCCTTTTAAAACTTCTTTTTTTGTTTTTTGACCTTTGAATTAAAGAAAGAAAACTGAAGAAGCTGGCTTGATTTCCAAAGAGGACAGAGGTCGAACTGTTGGAGTAGAAGAAGCAAAAACGGTTGTTAGGTTGGGGTCTAATTCCTGGAGATGGAGTTTGTCTCCATTTTTGGAGTGATTCTTTTAGAAAATGAAGAATACGCAGGGAGCTTCCAGGGGCGCGTTCTTTTGCAAGGGGTAGGGGTCTATCTCTTCATTAATTTTAGGAGTTAGGTGTTAATTTATAGGGGGTAGGACTTAGGTTAGGGATATGGGCCTAGAATTATGTGCCTAGCAAGATTTTTACATTCCTATGCCACCTTATTATACTCAATGTTTAAGGTTTGACGTAATTACACTTAATATACCAAATTACAAATTCTATACCATAATTAATTAAGGATATAATTAATTGTATATTTTTTACTCCCTAACTAAAGAAATCTGCATGTTTCTCTCTCATAACCCATCAGTTCCACCCACGTTTTACCCATACTCACGTTCTTTTTACCATTTTCTATCTTCTGAAATCAAATTCTCCCTCTAAATTCATAGGAAATTGAAGAAACCATTCAACAAAGTTGGTTCCCCATTTTACTCCAATTGAAGTTCATCAGTGAAGAACAACAAAGTTCATCAAAATTGAAGTCAAATCTTCAAAGTTCATACACACATTTACCTTCGGCTTCAAATTTTCTCAATGAACAAGAACAAACCTTCAAAGAGACAAGAGAGTATCAATTCCACCATTGACATACATTAAAAAGCTTTGAAGCTTTGAATTCAAATTTGGGATCTCAAAAATCATTATTTGTTTTAATTGGGTGTTGTTGAAAATAGTTGGGAATATGTTTTGGTTTATATCTTAATTTTGAGGGGTTTTGATGAAGATTAGACTTGCTTTTAACTGAAATTCAAATTGAAACTCGAAGTCGAAGACATATTGCGGAAATTGTAGATAAATTGTAAAAAAAAATAGTAGATAAATTGTAGACTGTTTTTTGCAGAGGATTTGTAGAAGTTTTAGTCGTTTTTGATTTGTGAACACAGAAAATAAAGCACCTACAATTAAAATACAAATAATCTATAATTTATCTACAAAATATCTATAAATTGGGTACATTAAATTTTTATATCCCAATTCCCATCTAATTGTAGCATAATTGTGATATTTGACGTAATTACGTTTTTTCAGAAGATTTATAGAAGTTTTAGCCGTTTTTTATTTGTGAAAACAGAATATAAAGCATCTACAATCAGAATACAAATAATCTACAATTTCTGCAATATGTCTTCTTCTTCTTGTTCTTCGAGTTTCATTCTGAATTTCAGTCAAAACCAAGTATAATCTTCACTAAAACCCCTCAAATTTGAGATATAAACTCCAAACTATATTCTCGATTATTTTCAACAATACCCAATTCAAACAAATAGTGATTTTTGAAAACCCAAATTTGAATTCAAAGCTTCAAGCTTTTTAATGGCTATAAATGGTAGAAAATATCTGGAAGAATATTTACTTCCATAATTGTAAAGCGCCTAAATAGGAATATCTGAAAGAATATGATTTGATTTGGTTTACGCCAAATCTTTTTAGAATATTCTGTTCCTCAATTTTAGCTCGACAAATTAGGAAGATTCAGCTACTATTAATTAGAATTCAATGACTGGTATAATAACTGTAGAAAAAATGTGGACAATGTGAGAAAATTAGAAACTATGCACATTTTTAGTAAAAGATTTGGACCTAATTTGGGTACAAGAACTAGATCAATACCCAATTAAATTTTTTCTTCAAATTCTTTTTCTTTTCTTTTCTTTTTTTCTTCTTTTTAAATTAAAAATCCTAGAAATTTTAAAATCCAAGATTATCTAAAAATGTGAAATTAAACTAATTAACTAATTATAAAAATTATAAAAACTACTTAATCCTAAATTAAAAGAGAAAAAATCAATAAAAGGAAAAAGTGTAAAAATGAGGCATTTTTGTGATTTTTGATTTTTATAAAACAAATAATTACTGGTTAATTCTAAAAAATATAAAAACAAATCAAAAATGCAGTGCATGATATTTTTGGTATTTGTTTCATGATTTAAACAAAATTAGACATGCAAGAAAAATACAAACAATTAATAAAATCTATAAAAATTCCTAAAAATGGTAAATAATTAAGAAAAAATTTATTTTCTTTGATTTTATAGGAGTGTGTTATATAGTGGAAAAATCACGTGCTTACAGCTGGGGTTTTTTTTTTAGGTTTTTACCATTTCAGATGTTTGTTGTGGATTTATGCTTCTTCATGTACAATTATTTGTTTATTTCTTTTAAGCATTCAATTTTTTTTATTGCAAAACTGACTTGTCTCTTTTTTCTTTTCTTTACTGCTTTTCGTTACTACTTCTTTAAATTATAAAAATTGTTGTATTTACTGCTTTCTTGAACGTGCAAATACATGACTATATGGCTGTAACTGTTGCATAATCATGCTCGTTATCATATTCTACTCGTGTCAAACAAAATCCTATAGCAACGCTTATAATGAGTTGTTGCGCTCTTCGTATATCATTACCCCCTAAATTCGAAAAAGGCATATTTGCGGTAAAACTAGTCAATCAACGGCGCCGTTGACAGTTCTGTGCCTTTCCCCTTGAGTTGTCCGCTTAAGGGTACCGGTCTAAAACCCCATAGAAACCTCAATCTCTTTAACCGCACATGCATCATGGTCGAACCTAGACGAGTCAGTTATATTGTCCGCATAATGACTCTTTAAGATAGCCTTGTACAAAGTCCACTAGGTTTCCCTTTTTGTGCATTTATTTGGAAAACTAAATGCTTTTATGACAATTATTGATGTTAAATAGTCGAGTCCGGTGGGAGCAGGGTCTAACCCTTCTATCTTGCAGATAATGAGGCACGAGATCCCCAGCTTCGAAATGGTTAACATGCCCACACTTTTTCTCGACCGGTGGAGGAATCTTCCATCAAATGACCAAATCAATAGGAAAGGGCTGTCAAGGATAGCAAAAAGCTAGATTATCCAAAATACAACCTGTTAGAATTGGAAGGAAGAGTGAGGAAGAGAGCCACCGACTGCCAGAACGATAAGGGAAATGAAGGGGAACACCTGGCGAAGGCATTTTTGCTAGTGAACCTACACGAACTGGAGGATTTGATCAAGAGAGCATTCAACCTGAGGAGGGTCCTTCTTGGACCAAGTAGATAAGAATTTACTTTTTTCTCTTTGTGAATGTAATAAGGCCAATGACCGTTAGTGATTTTTATTTCTTGCTTCTTTTAGTGTCGTTTTGGAGATTCATCTATTTTTATCAATAAAATGAGGCATTTAGCATTTCAAATTCTCCATTTATCGCTAGGCCTACCTCGGGCATAATGAGGTTCCTAAATTAGGATACGCTTTACATTCCTGCACTATGTGTTTAAATATTGCAATACTTTTTATAATCCTCACTAACTTGATTACCTTTTGTTTTATTTTTCCCTTCCCCAAAGGCTAGTTCGAGCACTCTAGCAACATCATCCTATTCCACAAGATCCAAGGGCCCTCCACCCACTCCTCCTCTCAGTCCCGTCAAAAGAAAGAACAAAGGAAAGATGGAAGATTTGAACAACACCACGAAGGAAAACTCAACTGAACAGTTAGAGGCCACTCATGGTCATGGCACTTTGGTTCCTAAGGAGAATGCCTCCAAACAGGAGCAAAAGCTGCTGAAATTTCAGGAAGAACTTGATCAAGTCCGAAGTTTGACAAATCTATCATTTTCTCTCACTACTCCATACATCAATTTTCCATGTGCTCAGAACCCCGCACCTCCACAGAGTCTCCCAAAGCGACAAAACTACACTGCTACTCACCACCACTACAACATCTGCCATACTTCCAAAAATACCCCGCTGCTCATCCCAGAACCACAAAACTCCACAAATGATCACTACCACACACCATAACACCCCCATCTACTCGGAGACTATGCCGCACTACACCCCACCCATCTCAAACACACTCGAGTCTGATGATAAAGATTTGCTTATCAAGAAATTGGCTGAAGAACTTAAGAAGTTAAGTAGAAGAATTATGCGCGATAAAGGTAGTAAGGGAATTGAGGGGCTAAACTACGAAGATCTTTGCATACAGCCCGATGTTGAACTGCTCGAGGGGTACAAACCTTCCAAGTTCGAGATGTTTGATGGTGTAGGGGATCCGAGGGTCCACTTGAGACATATACTGTGACAAGCTGGTTGGAGTAGGAAAAGACGAGAAAATCCGCATGAAGCTTTTCATGAGGAGACTGAAGGGAGATGCTTTATCTTGGTACATTAGCCAAGATCCAAAGAAGTGGCCGAACTGGGTAAACATGGCGTCCGACTTTATGGACAGGTTCAGGTTCAACACTGAGAATGCAACGGATGTGTTTTACATTCAAAATCTAAAAAAGAAGCCCACAAAACCTTTCGTGAGTATGATACCCGTTGGAGGTCCGAAGCAGCTAAGGTTAGACCTGCCTTAGAAGAAGAACAGATGAACAAATTCTTCGTTCGGGCAGAAGACCCACAGTATTATGAGAGGTTGATGATGATCGAGGGCCATAAATTTTCTGACATTATCAAGCTAGGGGAAATGGTCAAATAGGGCATCAAAATCGATTGGTTACTAACTTTGAGGCTTTACAAGCTACAAACAAGGCCTCCAAGAAAAAGGACATAGGAGCTGTAATGGTGGCACAGAGAACTAAATCTCCCGTCAAGTACCAAACCTACCCAATGCCTCCGCTCACATATCAACCTACCCCAAACTACCAAGAACCCTCACCCTCTTACCAAGCTCCACCACTCACCTATCAATCACCCCCCACATATCAACCTACTTCGCCAAAATATTCCCAACCAGCACATATTTACCAAGCCTACAACACACAACCATCCCACTACCAGTCCCCTCCTCCACGCCAAAACTTTCCTATACCTCGACCAAACTTTGATCGAAGACCCCAAAACAGTACACGGCTATTGCTGAACCTATCGACCAATTGTATGAAAGACTCAAAACTGCTGGTTACGTCACCCATATCCCTGCTGCTCCTGAAACCCCTTCTTAGTGGATTAACCTAAATAAATCATGTGCATACCATTCGGGCATAAAAGGACACACCATTGACGAATGTCGTTCTCTGAAGGATAAGATCCAGACGCTAGTTAACAATAAAATTGAGGATGATTATGGCAAAGGAACCTGCTCCAAATGTCTGAAATAACCTTTTGCCAGAACACAATGGCGGAGGCGTTCCCATGATTGAAATAGAGGATTATTGGGATCCCAAGGGATCAATTGGTTTGATCGTAGAAGGTGACGGTCCAAAGAAGCCAATAGTCACCCTTAATCCGATTGTAGTCCAGATTCAGCCCTCTGGGATGCCGAGATAAATATGTCCATGCCACTTGAGTTTGATGCATCATCATCTGTGAAGATGCCAACACCAATTGAGATCGAATTTGTGTCTTCAGCAAAGGCAACTACACCATTCGAAGTTGCAATTTTACCGCCTAAGATACAGGCTCCGTTCGGAGTAAAAATAGCCACGCCAATTCTGTGGCAATGTCAGCCATAACATCATTCCATATAAAGGTTATACTATGGGACTACACAGTCGAGGCAAGGAGGAGAGGCAAGGTTACATTCGAAGAAACTATTGTGGTACAAGGTATGACGAGAACTGGTAGAGTTTATACCTTGGAACATTTGGCTGAGTCAAGCAAGCAAGCCTCTAGTCGACCAGTCATTAGCGGGACTGGGCCCGACGATCTTTGGAGAAAGATACAGGTTAAGGAATACTTAGTCATTGATCAGCTGAACAAAATACCGATGCAAATCTCCATTCTTGCTCTGCTACAGAGCTCCGATGTGCACAAGAATGCCTTACTAAGAGTGCTGAGTGAGGCATATATACCGCGCAACATCACTGGCTGGGAGATGGCTAACATGGTAGGCCAGGTATTAGAGAGTCACAAGATCACTTACCATGAAGATGAGCTACCACCAGAAGGGTTGAGTCAAAATAAGGTGTTGCACATCACCATGCAATACGAAGAGTATTTTGTCATCGGAGTCCTGATTAATGGGGGATCCTGCCTTAATATTTGATCGTTAGTAACACTCAGGACATTGGGAAAGAGACTGCATGAGATCAAGGACGAGGCCATCAACGTCAAAGATTTCGACGGTTCCCAAAGGTCCACTATTGGGGAAATTAGCATGTGCTTGCAAATAGGGCCTACTTGGTTTGAGGTTGACTTTCAAGTGATAGACGTGCCAGCATCTTACAATCTGCTATTAGGACGACCCTAGATTCATGCTGCTGGGGCTGTAGCATCAACACCACATCAGGCAGTGAAGTTTGAGTGGAATTACCAGGAGGTAATCATCTACGACGACGGTAGTAATCTCATATACAGTCGCCAGACCATCCTAGCAATCGGAGGTAGAAGAAGGTTAGTGGGTAGACTTATCACCACATCGAGCGGGTCAACACTATTGATAAAGAAAAATTGTGAAATAACAAAATTGAAAGCATATTGAACTGGAGCGGATACGAACTTGGAAAAGGACTTTGCAAGAACCTCCAAGGAATCGCTAAGCCTATCAAACTCAAGAAACACGGCACCACATTTGGTCTAGGATATGAGTATAATTAGGAAGAGTTTAAAAACTTGTCGCCACCATGGTGCGACCCATACTATCCATTGGAGCAGCCAATACCGCACTTGGAACAGACTTTCCTACCGGTCGAAGTTATCTATGGGTCGGAAGAAGAGAAAGCACTGGCAGCGATGAGGAATTTGTTCCGGGAAGATGATGATATGGATTTTTGTGTCATTCTCGAGGAGGAGGGGAAGGAAGGCCCTTCTACACAGGCAGTAAGCAGAGGAGCATGCCTCAATAACTGGACCATCAGAACCATCAGATCCCGGTGAGCCTCAGGGTAGCAAGGCTGAACAAGCACCATGCACTATCTTTATTTTTACTAGTTGATTTTCCTTTTGCATTTTAAATTTCACAATACGATCATCAATGTTCAAAACAGCAATGGAATTTATCAAACTGCCAGTCTATTGTGGGATCCATCATAATACGATCCATCATATGATCATCAATACGATCATCAATGTTAATATGATGGATCAGCTCTATTGTGGCACACAAACTGCCAACTGATCCATCATATTAACCGGTAAAATAGAAGCTCAGAAAGTTCAAGCCAGATATGAGTTTGAAAATCAAGGAAGAAGTCACCAAGCAGGTCAAAGCCAAAGTTCTTAGGGTAGTGGAATACCGAACATGGTTAGATAACATTGTGACAGTGCCAAAGAAGGACGGAAAGGTTAAAGTCAGTGTCGATAATTGGGATCTCAGTTGAGCCAGTCCGAAAAATAATTTCCCTTTACTAAACAAACACATACTGATCGACAACTATGCCAAGCATGAGCTGGAGTCATTTGTGGATTGTTTCGCTGGTTATCATCAGATATAGATGGACAAGGAATATGCTAAGAAAACGACTTTCATTACACCATGGGGAATGTACTGCTACAAGATGAACTGTTTGGTCTAAAGAATGCAAGGGCCACCTACATGAGGGCCATAACCACCATTTTTCATGATATGATACACAAGGAGATCGAGGTGTACGTAGATGACGTTATCATCAAGTCCAAAAAGGCCACTGATCACATGGAAGATTTGAGAAAGTTCTTCAACTGATTGCGGAGGTACAACCTAATGCTGAGCCGCCGGGGAATAGAGCTGGATCCATCAAAGGTCAAAGCTATTCAAGAATTACCACCATCGAAGAATAAGCAGGACGTGATAAGTTTCTTGGAGAGACTCAACTATATCAGCCGGTTCATAGTATAGTCTACAATTATTTGTGAGCCAATATTTAAAATATTGAAGAAGGATGCTGCAACCAAATGGACCGATGACTACCAAAGGGCCTTCGACAGAATTAATAAATACCTATCAACACCGCCAGTCTTGGTTCCGCCCAAGCCAGTAGACCTCTACTACTCTACATCGCAGTGCTAGATGGTGCCTTCGATTGCATTTTGGAGTATCATGATGAAACATGGAGGAAAGAATAGACCATTTATTATCTCAGAAAGAAGTTCACTCCATATGAGGCCCAGTATTCTCTTTTGGAATGCACCTGTTGTGCTCTGACTTGGGTGGCCCAGAAGTTGAGGCACTACTTCTGTGCCTACACTACAAACCTCATATCAAGGATGGATCCACTAAATTACATCTTTTAGAAGCCCATACCAACCGGCAAGCTAACCATGTGGCAAATCCTGTTGAGTGAATTTGACATTATCTACGTGACTTAAAAAGCAATCAAAGGACAAGCACTAGCAAATCATCTTGCCGAAAATCACGTGGATGGAGAATACGAACCCCTAAAAACATATTTTCCTGATGAAGAGGTATCATTCATAGGTGAAGACATTGCAGAATCCTATGATGGGTGGAGAATATTTTTCGACGGAGAGGTAAATTTCAAAGGAGTTGGCATAGGAGCGGTCCTACTATCAGAAACTGGTCAGCACTATCCAGTGTCAGCTAAGCTCAGGTTCCCTTGCACCAACAATATGGCCGAGTACAAAGCTTGCATCCTAGGGCTCCAAATGTCCATTGACATGAACATTCAGGAGTTGCTAGTAATCGGGGATTTAGACTTACTCATACATCAGGTCCGAGGAGAATCTACAACCAAGAACTCTAAGATACTCCCATATATGCATCACATATAGGATTTGAGAAATGGGTTCATAAAGATAGAATTCCCGCATGTTCCTAGAATCCAGAATTAATTCACTGATGCATTTGGTACCTTGTCATCCATGATACAATATCCAAACAAAAACATCATTGATCTAATCCCAGTAAGGATCCATGATCAGCCTGCTTATTGTGCCCATATTGAGGAAGAAGCAGACGGAAAACCTTGGTTTCTTGATATCAAGGAGTATTTAGTAAAAAGAGAATACCCGAAACTTGCAAATGCTATTTAGAAACGCATGCTTCAGAGGTTGTCCAACAATTTTGTTCACAGTGGTGGAATCCTGTATAGGATGACTCATGATTTGGATTATTAAGGTGTGTCGACGCAAAAGAAGCATCTAAGTTGCTAGAAGAAATCCATACTGGGACCTGTGGCCCACATATAAACGACTTTGTCTTAGCCAAGAAGATACTCCGAGCTGGTTACTTTTGGATGACTATGGAAACATACTGCATCCAGTATGTTCAAAAATGCCACCGCTGTCAAATACATGCAGGCATGATAAAGGTGCCTCCCAATGATCTTAATGCAACAAGATCGCCATGGCCTTTCGCCGCTTGGGGAATGGATGTCATTAGACTAATCGAGCCTGCCGCCTCCAATGGGCACAGATTCATCCAAGTGGCAATTGACTATTTCACCAAATGGGTCAAAGCAACATCTTACAAAGCAGTAACTAAGAAAGTCGTCGCAGACTTTGTCCGCAACCACATCATTTGTTAGTTCGGGATTCCAGAATCAATCATCACTGATAATGGCTCTAACCTCAACAGTGACTTGATGAAAGCTATGTGTGAAACTTTTAAGACGGGGCACAAGAATTCTAAAGCATGCATGCCTCAAATGAACGGAGTTGTAGAGGCCACCAACAAGAACATTAAGAAGATACTGAGAAAAATGGTAGAGAAGCATAAGTAGTGGCATGGGAAGCTATCATTTGCTTTATTGGGGTATCGCACCAAGGTCTACACATCAACTAGGGCAACCCCCTATATGTTGGTTTATGGTACGAAAGCCGTCATTCCAGCTGAAGTAGAAATTCCTTTCTTAAGAATCATACAGGAAGCTTAGCTTGATGATGTAGAATGGGTAAAGAGTCGTTACGAATAATTATCTCTCATAGATGGGAAAAGAATGAATGCAGTTTGCCCATGGTCAGCTTTATCAGAATAGGATGTCCAAAGCTTTCAACAAAAGATTTAAGCTGAGACAGTTCACACAAGGGCAGGTGGTATTAAAGAAAATCTTCCAGCATAAAGATGAATCCAAGGGGAAATTCTCTCCCAACTGGTAAGTTCCATACATAGTTCACCGGGTTCTGACAGGAGGAGCCCTTATACTTGCAGAAATGGACGGAGAGATTTTACTGAAAATAACCAATTCACATGCAATCAAGCGCTACTATGTGTAATCTTATGTTTTCCTGCATGAAGTAAATTGAACTATGCCTGACCTGATTCCCGTTTAAGAGAGGATACATAGGTAGCCTTATGGGTTTGGTGACAATTCAATAAAATCTTCATCCCCCCCCCCCCCC
>MU728860.1:94981-125264 GCA_026770625.1 Nicotiana glauca
TGAGGAGGTCCCTCAAAATCCCGAAGTAATTTTAGTTAATTGTCGCAAGCAGCTGACAAAGGCATCAACCCATTAAATTGGCGCAGAATTTTGAGGAGGACCCTCAAAATTCCGTAGCAAGAGAGGTTACAATATCTTGAACCACATCACAGTCGTCAGTTCATCTAAAGTTATTTCTCAAATATATACTTACGACATATTTTTACAAATCCATGCATGTTTATTATGGAAATCACTTTATTCAGCAATGCTACCCCTCAATAATACTTATCGTATCACCGTATCAAAGCTGAACGGGTCGAACAAGGACATTAGGGAGACGAACTAACCTCCCTTCTACAAAACTCACGACTTTTCTTTGGATGCAGTCACTTGGATTGTGAAAGCACCTGACATAAAGTACACTCATGAGATAAATATTGTTCACGAATATATCTCTCAGAATTGTTGCACTTGCCCGTATTTTCTATTCACGTGCGCTAGCAATATTCTCTGTATCGCAATGTCCCCAGCAGTCACAATATCGCAACCTACTATCAGCTAAGAAAACTCCATTACTATTTGCCATTTTATTTTTTCACTGTATAAGGATACCATTCTGCCTTCCAAGACTAAACACTGTCTCCATCTGCATCTTTTACATTGCATAAGGCTACCATTCTGCCTTCCAAGACTAAACATCATCTCCATCCGCATTTTTTGCATTGCATAAGGCTACCATTCTACCTTCCAAGACTAAACTGTCTCCATCTGCATCTTTTGCATTGAATAAGGCTACCATTCTGCTTTCTGAGACTAAACACTGTCTCCATCTACATATTTTTCATTGCATAAGGCTACCATTCTACCTTCCGAGACTAAACACTATCTCTATTTATGCTTGCATGGCTGAAAGTTGCCCACATTTTTGCACTTGCATGGCTGAAAGATCGCCACCTCATATTACATTCAGCATGGCTGAAATATCGCCACTTTATTTTTTGCATGGCTAAAAGATTGCCACTTTATTTTTGCATGGCTAAAAGATCGTCACCTTATTTACGCTTGCATGGCTGAAAGATCGCCGCTTTAGTTTTTACATGGCTGAAAGATTGCCACATTATTTTTTTGCATGGCTGAAAGATCGCCACCTATTGCATTTCATGGGCTGAAAGATCGCCAAATTATCTGATGGCATCGTCGTTCGGAAGAACCATTTACATAGCCCGAGAACACCATGCCATGGCCTGAGGATCCATTTAATCTCTTTCATATCATTATTCAAAGGCATCATGGTTTGGAGGCATCATTCTCATAGCCCGAGAGCATCATTTCATGGCCTGCAAATCCTTTATTATACGCTTCATGGCCCAGGACATCATGGTCTGAGGACGTCATCTTAACCGTCCAAAGACAATATTCATGGTCCGACGGGAACTTACATCACAATATATGCTTGTATTGCTTATTTACAGGTAACCCGGCGAGCAACGGCCATCTCGGTAGGAGCAGTCCCACTGCAGTTCCCTGCATCCCTATTAGGCCTTAACCATTTATCCCAACCTAAATATTGTGTCCGTTCTTGAAAGGTCTCCGCCGACATATACCAATGACGGATCCCAAACTACATATGGCCTGATTCCTATAAGACCAAGGATATGTAGGCAACTCAAAAACCAGAGTGCAGCCAAATTTCTTCAAAACATTTCGTTCGGGCAAAATTGGTCATCATGTCTTTACCCGACAACTTTTTCATCCTTCCCGGGTAAAGATGAACAGCTGTTGATACCCAATTTTTTCCTATATTTCTAAAATATGCAAAATACCTTCAAAATAGCCTATATATACATATATAAGTGTATCCCAAGGTTACATTTTCTCTCTTTAATTTTTCAAGGATTTTTAATCAATTTACTATCATTTTTTATCAAGAAAAACCCAATAATTGTCACCAAAATTATCATTTTTGGTGATTTATTTTGTATTTTTATATTTATACTAAAATATAGATAAAATATTTTTCACATATTTTTACAAATTTATTTGGTATTTTTAAGGACAAATTACATAATTGCAATATTAGCCATTTTTAGATTTAAATTTGTCTCATATTAATAAAACGGGATTTTATATTTTTAAACTGATAATTATATATTATAAATTATTTTACTGCTTTTAATTAGTTTTCATGAATTCATTTACTATTTTGTATAAATTAAATAGGGAAAAATGGGCTATTTAACTTATAGCCATATTTGGCCTCTTAATTTGGTTTAATTAAACCCAATACCCAGTCCCAATTAAACCAATCCAATACCCAAGCCCAATCCTAATTTACCCGACCCACAGCCCATTTAAATGACCCGCCCGGCTCCCCGTCTAATCCAGGCCGTTGATCAAAATGATCAACGGCCACATTTCAACCTTACCATTTTAATTACCAATTACCCCCAAACCCTACTCATTTAGCATCACCAGTCGCCTTTGAACCCCCCCCCCCATTCTCTCAAACTCTCTTGAAGCTTTTCAAACCCTAGCCGCCTCCCATCATTTGCGCCCTAAAAGCCAAGGGAATCCATGGCTTCCAAGGCTATGAAGGTCCTATTCTCGCCTCCTATGGCTTCTACACACCTGATAATTGTAACATCGAGGGCTGACTATGAAGAAGCTTACGCCATGCTTCGTTTGATTCGAGTTCTATAACCATCTCCGGCCTTGCTCCGGCATGCCATGGCTGTTCTAGCCTGATTTCGACTTCGCCTGCCGAGATTAGTGACTTGGGTTCTTTTGAAACCCTAACCCTTTGAGGTTTTTTTGTTTCTTTTAGATCTGTTGTATATTTGTGTTTTCTCTAAGTTCTTAAGCATTTTTCTTAAAGTTCTTTCGAAACTGCACCTTCCAAGCCTTCATCTTTTCCGTTCTAGGGTTTCGTCAAGTTGTCCTTTAAAATTTCTCTAATCTTTAGCATGTCTTACTGTATTTCTTATGTGTATTCCCTATGTGTTTCTTCTGCTGTATTTCCTATGTGTTTCTTCTACCATATTTGTTGTGTTGTTCTTCCACTATATTTCCTATGATGTTCCTTCCACTGTATTTCCTAGGGTATTTCTTCTCTCTTCTATGTGTTCTTCCATTATGCTACTGTATTTCTTGTGTCGTTACTTCTACTGCATTTCTTGTGTAGTGGCTTCTACTGTATTTTTATATTGTTTCTCCTACTTTGATTCTTATACTGAAAGATGCATGTTTGAAGTCTCAATTTCTTTCTAAGATTTCGGAAGTATTTCATCAGTATTTTCTGCCTTGATTACTTGCCCTTTCACTCTACGCTCGATTAATGGCAAAAACCCTAAAATTTGGGGTTTTATCCAAATATTGAGACCATTGGCTACGTGATTTGTTTGTGCTTCCTCTCTAAACTTGCTTGATTTTTCTGACTTATTCGAGTTCCTAAAGTTGTTGTCATCTACTGCTTCATTAAGTCTCTAAACTATCGATTCAATTTTGTTTCTTCATGTGATTCTGACTTTTGCTAAACTCTACTTGACCCTTTTTCGCATGCTATTTGATACTCTCTTCTCTATTGTTGAATTACCATATTCTTATGGCCTACTGCTTACTTATTTTGCAAATTACATGACACTTTCACTTTGTCCCAAATTCACTCTCGCATGCCTGTTACTTGTGTACTCTTTATATATGTGTTGAACTTCCCTTCTAAGTGACTTTCAATTGTGGTTGATTTCAGCCTTACTTTGTATAAGGTTAATCGATTTCTTTCCATGTTTGCTGACTTCCCTGTTACTTAATTTGAGTCAAAGATTTTCCTTAGTTTTTCTGACTTGGTTCATTCATGGACCAGTAAATCATTGATACTTGATTTACTTGCTATTAATTGATTTCTCTTACCTTATTTATGCAACAGCGTGTTTCAAAATTCTGCCCCTAAAATAAACTTTTATGTATTTACCCCCTAGCTGCATGCTTTGTATAAGATGTTTATTTGATTCCTTCCCTTAAATAGTTTTCCCATTTGAATCTGAGTTCCTTAATTAAAGGAAGTCTTATGTGATTGATTCTTGATTGATATTCAATTCCTTAACTGTTTTTTTACCTTATTTTTGCCTGATTTTCACACTATAAATGCACGACTCTTTCATTAATCAGACTCATTCATAGTCTTTCTAAACTTACACTTATACACAATAGTATTCTCTCTTCTTGTCTGCATTGTGGCCTGTCTGGAAGACCTACTGCTTTTCTCTATCTGTTTCTTTGAAACTGGTATGTCCAGATTTAAGCGTAAGCACCACCACAATGTGTTTATTTACTACTTTTATGTCCATGTCTACTTACTATTTCTATATTGTTCAACACTCAAATTAGCATGCTGATTTCTTTCTACATATTTCTATTATGAATCCCAAATCCCTGCCCCCTATGTGTTTGAGCTATGGCTTAAGGCATGACAATATGCAAATTATTGTCCATGAATTAATTTTGTTCCCATTGGGATCCTAGCCCCTAATAGTGCGTTCTAACAGGCTTATGGGTATGGTAGCATTCTCCATTGCTGGGTATGCCCACAGCTTGCCCTTGCCTCTATCAATTTCCCTATCCCTCCTGAACCCTTTATGTGTACTTATTTGGAGCTATTTCATTCCTTTCCCCTTTTGGAAGTCTGTTTCTGCACTTGCACACTCTCTTAGTCTCTAAGTTCTGCCCCCATTTTGTGAGCCTTGCCTTGGGATCTTTTGAGCTCCCTCTGAACTTGGACACTTGAGGGCTAACCCTTCCACACTGCACTTGTCCTAATATGATAATGTATTTGGGTGTGAGCATTGCCCGGAGTCCCATTTGAGGCTCTTAGGGAACTTTGACACATCCAAATAGGAGAAATTCTTTGGATCATGATCTCTTGGAGTTGGTGTGCCTTATATTTCAGACATCAAGTCTGAATCAGGCTCTCCTTGGTTGTACTTTTAATTTCTGATGTATTCTTTTGCTTTATTTTTGGCTGTAATATTTTATAATAAACTCTTGGGGATGGCTAGTGAAAAAGGGCGGGTAACTATGTATGCAAAGGGTAGATATCATATTTGTAGTTATTTCTGAATTCTACATTCTCTCATATAGATACCATGTTTATAGGTATTTCTGAATTCTGCATTTCTCACATAGATGTCATGTCTATAGGTATTTCTGAATTTCTGCATTCTCTCATATAGCTACCATGTCTATAGGTATTTCTGAATTCTGCATCTCTCACATAGATGCCATGTCTATAAGTATTTCCGAATTCTGCACTCTCTCATATAGAAATCATGTCCATAAGTATCTGGAAATCTGAAAGCTGAATATAAATGTAGAAAATATGCCTATAGGTCTTTCTGAATCTTGTATATCCATTCTTCATCCAAGAATCATGTTCATAGGTCTTAAACAATCAACTGCAGTTAGATACCATGTTCATAGGCATTAAATGAAATTCAGCATCTAGATATCATGTCTATAAGGTTTTTGCATTTTCACCATGTCTATAAAAGGGTTTAAAATCAACAACGCATAAAAAGCATGTCTATAGAAACTATTAATCGAATATAGATCACTCCATTCACATATAAGGCTAAAATCTGTAAATACAATATGTCATCACTTGCAGAACTTACAACCTTTGTAAAAAACTTGCCTTTTTTAATAATCTGACAACCTTTCTTAATCAGTATGCATTCAGTTTGTTGCTATTGCATTCGTAATTCAATAGATACCATGCATATAGAATCCTTGTCCCACACTTAGGCAAGCCATAGGGTAAAATAAAAAATCTGAATCTTTTCTAATAACTACAACCAGCAGGCAGGCCTGATTCGGGCTTCTAATCTGAATTATGTGTGGTAAATCAGTCCGCCTCAACATTTAAGTTCTCGCAGGTTTAATGCTTAATCAGACCTTAACTAGTATGTGTAAGTCATGCTAAATATGTGTTTCTTTGTTAAAAGGAGGTATATCTGAGACTTTTTATTTGTTATGCGCTTTCCCTCAATTTGCTATACATGTTTTTGTATGTCGCCTTAGAATTTTTACCTTTAAAATCAAAAATAAGCCTAATATCTCTCCTCTTTAGGATTAGTAGTCCTAAATGCCTCCGGGACTGATAGGATTGGGACGAGTAATAGCACTCAATAAGTAAACGAGACCATTACGCGCGTTAATACCTTAACGAAGTGAGAAGGGTAGATATAGATATGATGACCACGCAATAATGCCACGCACAGCCCCTTATTGAGGAGTAATTACCGGGCATTGTGTGGGTGATCTATATTGTTAATAAACCTAGGACCCCTTTTCCTTCTTTCTTGTTTCTTTTAAAAGAATTTCAAACTCTTTCTTTTAAGAAAAATCTGCTTTCTTTTAGATCTTTCCAACTTTATTTGTTTGTAAACATTTATATGATGAAATCCCCTCTTATTTGAGCCCTATTTGTCTATATGCTAATTGCGCTAAAATTGACAATAATTGTCTAGTTGGGAACCACACTAGTGGATTCTGAGGGATGCCTAATACCTCCCCCTTAGAATAATTTCAAGCCCTTACCCAGTCTCTGGTTATTCAAATCAAACCTCCTTGGTGTCCTAATACACCCTAATCATTAGGTGGCGACTCTTTAAATCAAACCCAATTCCCAAAAGGAATTAGTAGTCCTCCAAAATGTCACAAACCCGATTTCACAAAAAAAAAGGGGCGCGACAGCAGTTAGATGCAATCAAGAGCTGCGCTCGTGGTTTCGACATTTTCAACCATTTTGGGCAATTTTATCTATATTTCATCATTGAATATTTGTGTTTTTCTTAGTAATTAATTAATATGAGCTTTTCTTTATCTTTTTCTTGCTTTTCTTCTTTAAATATGAGTAGCTAGACCCATAAGCTAGGGTTGTGGCTCAACCCTAGTGTGGGTAATTGATGGATCTTGTATTTTAATGTTAAATTGACTATGGGTATTTTTTATTTGGGCCAATTTCATGGTTAATTGCCAAATTAGTGGTTGCAAACACTAGTTTGTGTTGAGTTGACTTGAGCTCTTCTTGAGAAAGAAAGCCTAAGTCTCTAAAATTTGTCCAATAAGGAATTGGTGCATACTCAAGAGATTTGTAGTCCCAATTAAAGGTTAAACCTCGAGAGTGTAATACCCAACTTGAACCCTAGTTGCTTGTGCAAATGTGCATACCAAATTGGTCTTGAGAAAGCCAATTCGAGCAAAATCACTCGAACCACCGAGAGATGTAGAGTGGGTAAGGTCGTGAAATGGTTATATCATACTCCTCAAATATGTCAAACGCGCCTTAGATTCAAGTACCCATCAATTGACCACCTAGGCGGAAGTCACTACCCTAGTGCCTTCTAAACCATTTGAACAACCCGTAGCATTATAACTCTTAGCTTATTCTAGTTTACATTAGCATAGTAGTTGATAAATATTAAAAGTTAATCAAAAAATCCAAAAATGATTAGAAGTGTAATTTAAAACATATACACATCTCTACACTAGATAGATACTCGATTCCAAATTCTAGCGCTCTGTGGATATCGATCCCGACACTAAATCGGGTAAAAGCTGCTATGACCCTCTCTCGCTACTTAATTAGTAGTGCGGAGTAGGCCGCGATCACAACCCAATCCCGCCATATCAGTACAAAGTCACCCTTATTCCACCATATTAATTCACGCATATTTCACTTGTTTCGGCATGCAAACTGACCCCACCATATCAATACCAAATATTCAATGAGCACAGTCAACTCAATAATTCAAATCACAATAACCTCTACGATCGATGAATACAAACCTGAATCAAAAAGAAAACCTTGTACAACATGGGAATTCATATATGTAATACTATACGGCAAGACAAGTTCAATAAATGATAATTAGAAGGTGCAAGTAAGTCGATTAAGGCAAATAGTAGTGACTTATGAAAGCATGAAAATGATCTAACATTGATAACAGGAGAAACAATGATTAACATGTAGCAAATAAGTAAGGAATGCATTTAGAGCATATAACAGTAAAGACAGGGAAGGAGATAATTAAGGAAAAGCAAAAAATCAGGGAAATAAGTAATTCGGCGGCGTATAAGCACTCATTACCTCTCATATACGTCGCAACATAAAAAATTCACATAGCACATTTCCTAGTTCCCTCAAATCAAGATTAAACTCAACACTTACCTCACATCATAGTCAACTCAGAGCTCTACCAGGGACTTACCCCCAGAATCCACCTCCAAACCACTGGTATCTAACCACAATTGACTCAATAATATCAAATATTACTAAAGTAACCAATTACAATACAAAACATAAAATTCCTGCACTTCTTTCCATAAAGCCAAAAATCGACCCCGTGCCCGCTTCGCCCAGAATCCCATTACCCTTTAAACCCCAAGCTCGGTTATGTTATTTTTTTTTTTTTGAAATTATCACCTCAATTTGAAGTCTAAATTCGAATTTTGTAAAAATCCTTAGTTCTACCCAAAACCCCAATGAGTTGGGAAAGAAGAGTTCTTGGACAAATAGCCTCTAGGATTTCTAGGTTTGAAAATTTGAAAGAATGAGAGAATATCCCGTCTAACTCAGAATTTTATCTGGCGCAGGTGTCACAATTGCGACCTGGGGTTCGCAATTGCGAACCCCGCAAATGCAAATAAACCTTTGCAAATGCGAAGTATCCATATACCTACTACCTTCGCAAATGCAAACCTGAGAGGATCGCAATTACGACCCAAAATCTTGCTAATGCGAAAGGTCCACCCCAGCCCCTGCTCATAAATGCAAAGTCTTCTTTGTAAAATGCGAGATGTGCAGACAACACCAGAACATACATGCACCAACTATGATCCTAAGTCGAAATTCATTTTGTAACCTATCCAAAAATCATCTGAGCCCTCGGGGCTCCAAACAAAACATGCACACAAGTCCAAAAACACCATGCAAACTATGAATTGAACACCAAATCAAATGAAATTTTTAAGAAAACTTTAGAAAATCTATTTTAACAACCGGACATCCGAATCATGTCAAACCAACTTAATTTTCACCAAATTTGATAGACAAGTCATAAATATAGTAATGGACCTATACCGGGTTCTACAACCAAAATTCAAACCCGATATCGAGAAATTAAAACATTGGTCAAACCTTAAACTTTCTAATTTTGAGAAAAAAGACAACTCGAGCTAGGGACCCACCAGTACGGACCCACCGGGATTATCAAAATACGGATTCGGGTCCATTTTCTCAAAATATTGATCAAAGTCAACTCAAATGGATTTTTAAGGCGATTTTTTATATTTTATCAATTTTAACATAAAAGCCTTATAGAAAAATAACCGGACTACACAGCAAATCGAAAAAGGCTTAAAGAAGCTATCAGAGTCTTCGAAACACATATTTAAGGTTTAAAACACTAGATGAACTATCGGGTCATCATATTCTCCACCTCTAAAATAACTGTTCGTCCTCGAACGGAAATTGAAATGTACCTAAATTGGTAAAAAGGTGTGGATATCTACTCTGCACGTTCGACTCAGACTCTCAATTAGCTACCTCGACCGGTTGAGCTCTCCACTACCCTCAAACTGAAGGATAAATCCTTGACCTCAACTGTCGAACTAGCCGGGCTAGAATAGACACCGGCTCCTCCTCGTAAGTCAAATCCTTCTCCAAAAGGACTGAGCTAAAATCTAATACATGCGACGGATCACCGTGATACTTTTGGCGCATGGAAACATGGAACACCGGATGGACTGCTAACAAACTATGTGGTAATGATAGCCCGTAATCTACTTTACCCACTCTCCGAAGAATCTCAAAAGGTCTGATATACCTACGGCTCAACTTGCCCTTCTTTCCGAACCTCATCACACCCTTCATGGGTGAAACTCGGAGCAATACCCTCTTTACGACATGAATGCAACATCACGAACTCTATAGTCGGCATAACACTTCTGCGAAATCAATCCTAAATAATCTTTACCTTATCCAAGGCATCTAACACTGAATCTGTACCCAAAAATCGTGCCTCAACCAGCTTGAACCATCCAACTAGCGATCGACACTGCCTCACATGTAATGCCTAAGGAGGAGCCACCTGAATGCTCGACGGGTAGCTGTTGTTGTAGGCAAACTCTTCAAGTGGAAAGAATTGATCCCAAGAACTCCCAAATCTATAACACAAGCGCGGAGCATATCCTCTAATATCTGAATAGTGCGCTCGGATGTCCGTCCATCTGAGGGTGAAATATTGTGCTTAACTCGACTTTCATGCCCAACTCACATTGTACTGCCCTCATTAAGTGCAAGGTGAACTGCGTAACTCAATCATAAATGATAAATATGGGCATACCGTGAATACAAACGACCTCGCGGATATAAATCTCAGCCAACCATTCTGAAGAATAGCTAACTGCCACAGGAATGAAGTGCGGTGACTTGGTAAGCCTATCTAATATAACCCATACTGCATCAAACTTCTTCTGGGTCTATGGGAGTCCAACAACAAAATCCATAGTGATATGCTTCCACTTTCACTCAGGAATCTCTAACTTCTAAAGCAAACCAACAAATCTCTGATGTTGATACTTTACTTGCTGATAATTTAGACATGGAGCTACATATGCAACTATATCCTTCTTCACCCTCCTCCACCAATAATCCTGCTGCAAGTCCCAATACATCTTAGCGGCACCAGGGTGAATAGAATACTGGGAACTAGGGGCCTTCGCAAGAATCAACTCACGAAGTCCATCCACATTGGGCACACAAACACGACCCTGCATCCTCAAAACTTCGTTTTCCTTGATTGCATGAGCTTGCCAGCAAATCCCCCCCCCCCTTTACTCACCTCAACATCTATAAAAAGAGCTCTTCTCCTTTTCATTTCATAATAATAAGGTAAGCATTCATGTCTCCGACCAAACTTCCCTTAGCTACTTTGAAACAACACATTTCACACTTAATTAAAAGGGCTTAACGATGCCATAGTTTGTCTCGTGTATTGCAAGTGATTCGAACCTGCCTAGAGCGAGCCTCCCATGGAGGCAAGTAAAGTTGGCGAGCCGTATGATGGGAAACTATCTCCTGCGGTTATCGCCAACAATAACCTGCTTAGCACCACCGTGACGTAGTGTGTTCTCAAGGACAATAAAATAAGGGTCATCACATTGCCGCTCCCTGATGCTCTCAAACAAGGAAGACCGATCGGCTGTACAAGCAAGAATGTGACTGGGCTCTGAAACATCCAACCTCACGAACTTACTGGCCAAACCCTGGACATTTGATGCAAGCGGTCTCTCACTAATTGGAATGTATGCAAGGCTGCCCATACTTACTTCCTTTCTACTCAAGGCATCGTCAACCATATTGGCCTTTCAAAAACGATGAAAAATGGTGATATCAAAATCTTTCAATAGTTCCAACCATCTCCTCTTCCTCAAATAGAGATCCTTTTTTGTATAAAAAAATATTGAAAGCTCTAATGATCTGTAAATACCTCACGCGACATGCCGTAAAGATAGTGCCTCCAAGTGTTCAGCACATCAACAATAGCCGCCAACTCTAAGTCATAAACAAGGTAATTCTTCTCATGAACATTCAACTGTCGTGATGCATATGCAATCACCCTGCCATCCTGCATCGATAGTGCACCAAGCCCAATACAAGATGCATTATAATACACCATGTAAGATCCTAAACATGTAGGCAACACCAATATTAGCGTTGTAGTCAAAGCAGTCTTGAGCTTCTAAAAGCTTGCCTCACACTCATCTGACCATCTGAAAGGGGCACCCTTCTGGGTCAATGGGGTTGCTATAAATGAAAACCCCTCCATAAACAGACGGTAATATCCTGCCAATCCCAAGAAACTCTGCATCTCGGTAGCTGAAGTGGGTCTAGGCTAGTTTTGAACAGCCTCAATCTTCTTAGGATCTAACTTTATGCCCTAAAAAAATACTATGTGCCCTAAAAAAGCAATCGAGTCCAACCAAAACTCGCACTTTGAAAACTTACAATACAACTGGCTATCTCTCATAGTATGAAGTACAATCTGATGATGCTGCTCATGCTCCTCTCTACTACATGAGTAGATCAAAATTCCATCAATAAACATAATTGCAAAAGGATCCAAATAGGTCCTGAAAACCTAGTTCATCAAATCAATAAATCTTGTCGGGGCATTTGTCACTAGAAACTCATACTGCTCAAACTGAGTCCGAAAAGCTGTCTTAGGGATATCGGATGCCCTGATCCTCAAATAATGGTATCCAAACCTGAAATAAAACACCATGGAACCCTGAAGCTGATAAAATATATCATCAATCCTCGATAATAAATACTTGTTCTTGATGATGACTTTGTTCAACTGTCGGTAATATGTTCATATCCTCATCGATCCATCTTTCTTCTTCACGAATAGCACAGGTGCACCCCCAGCCGAGATAATAGGTCTAATGCATCCATTATCAAGAAAATATTGCAACTACTCCTTCAATTCTTTCAACTATGGCAAGGCCGTATAGTATGGCAAAATAGAAATGGGTTGAGTGCCAGAGCCAAATCAATACATAAGTCAATATCCCTGTCGGGTGGCATCCTAGGCAGGTTTGTAGAAAATACCTCTGGAAACTCACGAACAACTGGTACTAAATCCATGGAAGGAACCTCCGCATTATTATCGCGAACATAAGCCAAATAAGCTAGAGACCCCTTCTCGAGCATATACTAAGCCTTTACATAAGAGATAACCCTGCTGGTGGAATGGCTAGGAATCCCCCTCCATTCTAACCGAGGCAACCTCGGCAAGGCTAAGGTCATCATCTTGGCGTGGCAATCCAATATAGCCTGATAGGTGACATCTAATCCATACCTAATATGGCATCAAAATCTATTATATCGAGAAGTAAAAGATATACGTTAGTCTTGAGACTCACAATAGTAATCACACACGAATAATAGACACGATCTACAACCATAGAATTTCCCATGGGTATGGACACATACACAAGGCCACTCAAAGAATCACGAGGCACAACAAGATATGAAGCAAAATAGGATGACATATAGGAACAAGTAGAGCCCGAATCAAATAGAATTGAAGCATCTCTATGGCAAACTTTAACAATACTTGTGATAACAATGTCAGATGACTAAGCCTCAGGCCTGGATAGAAAGAAATAACATCGGGGCTTGGTCCAACCACTCTGAACTATATCTCTAGGATGGCCTCTAGCTGGTTAGCTTCGACGTCTAGCACCCCAACCTCAACCTCTAGCGGCCTGACCTCTACCTCTAATGACCTGACCCTTGCCTCTAACTGGCTAAGTGGGTAGTGGTGCAACCGGTGCCTGAGTCATGGCACGAGAACTCTAATATGGCGTGCCACCCAATAATCTCGGACAGTTCCTCCTGATATGCCCAAAACCACCACACTCAAAGCATCCATCCTAGTGTTGTGGATGATGAAAATGAGACTAACCAGTCCCCAACCATTAAAGAAAAGGCTCAACAAAGGGAGGGAGGTGTAGCGAGGGAAGGAAAATGCTTTTGTAGATCGATATTTTTTTCATTGAAAACAAGTAAGGTCTAGGATGGACTAAGGTGCATCTTATCTGATGGAAACAAGTGGTTTTCCCTTGATTGCTATCAGGCCAAGGAAGATAATTGTATAACCTAGGGAATAAAACTCCACAAGAACAAAAAAGTATGGGGAAAGAAACAATCATATGATTCCCTATTATGATAGAAACAACAACATGATAGGAGTGTAGAGGTTCGTAACTGGACTCTTCTTTAAATAGAAAAGTTGTGAACCAAAGTAGCCCTTACTATACAAAGGGGCCAGAGCACTAAGAAAGAGAAAACGTTATCACTATACGAAATGAAGCAGTAGAACAGGCCGGATAATCACAGTGATAACTCTAAATTGGAGGCGCACTGATAGGAGCAGATGGTGCGTTGTAGACTGGCTACCCAGAATAAGGCACATAAGGACCACAAACCCCCTGAAGCACTACGGGATACCTGAAGCGCCGACTGAAATGGCCTGGGAGGATGGCCCCTACCAAAAGTACCCCTTTGTCCAGATGAGACACCACTAAAACCACCGGAATGAAGAGGCCTCTTATCAGACCCCTGCCCTCTCCCCTGTGCAAGAACCATCTCGATCTGCCTAGAAACATTAGTAGCCGTCTGAAAGGAAATCTCACCCCTGATCTCTGTAGCCATTTGTAGCCTGATAGGTTGAATGAGTCCATCAATAAAACTTCTATCCCTCTCTCTATCAGTAGGAATAAAGATAAGGGAACGACAAACTAGATCCACAAAGCGGATCTCAAACTGAGTGACTGACATATTACCCTACTGGAGATGCTCAAACTACCTATAGTAATCCTTCCCCAGTGTGATAAGAAAGAACTTCTCTATAATATCTGAGAGAACCGGTCCCAAGTAAGACCAGGCAATCTAGCTAGTCTAGTAGATACATAATCCTTACACCATCTCCTGACGGAACCCGTCAATTGAAATATACCAAAATCCACCCCATTGGTCTCAACTATATCCATGTTCCGCAGCATCTCATGGCAGCGGCCAAGATAATCATGTTTGTACTCAGAAGGTACACCACTGAAGGGAACTCTGAAAAGCTTTGTAAACTATTCCAATCTCAATAAGCCCTCAGAAGACATGGTGCCCCTATCATCGGCCTGTGCCGCAACCATTAGCTGAACTACCCCAACTGGTGATGTAGCGGGTGTCTGATACTGAGGAGCCATCTACTCCAGAGTGTGAGTAGCGGGAGTATGTGCTTCTCCCCCAGCTTAAGAGATAATTGGTTCAATAGAAAATGCATCGGCCTGGGCTATACTCTCTATAAGGACCACCAAACGGACTAGAGTGTCTTGAAGCACTGGGATGGCGATGAACCCGTTCGAGACCTAAGCTGGTCCAACAGGTACAGTCTGAGATGGAACCTCCTCAAAAAAATCTACCTGAGGCTCCACTTTTGGTGTTGGTGCTCGAGCTCTAGGTTAAGCTCTACCCCTCCCTCAGCCTTGACCTCTACCCCTCGTAAGAGGTGGTGCTGGGGGCACCGACTGTTGTCCAACTAAAGATGCGGTGCGTGTTCTGGCTATCTGTAAGAGATTAAAACTAGAAGATTTAAATTATTAATCATAGGATAAAATCGCACGATAAAGAAGAATATAAGTGAAATTGTTCCTAGCTCCATAGCATCTGGAAGATAAGTACAGACGTCTCCGTACCGATCCTCCAGACTCTCCTAAGCTTGCTCCTGACTCAAGATACCTATGGAATCTAGTGCTCTAATATCAACTTGTCACGACATGGAATACCCAGCATCGAGACCATGATGGCGCCTAACATTTCACTTGCTAGGAAAGCCAACGTGAGAATAATTTATTAATTTTCAAAACCTAAAATTAAATAATAATAGAGAATTGAAATAACTGTAATAAACCAAAGTAAAGTGCAGAAGCTATAGCAACTAAAATATCTGATACAACCCTGGACCCGGTGCCACGAGTGCACGAGCTACTAGAATGGTACAAATAAAGGTTTGAATAAAATATAAAGTCGTCTGAAGGAAACTATGCAATTGAATAAAAAGAAAAGGGGACTCTAGGAGCGGCTGGCACTGAGCAGCTGTACCTCAAGTCTCCACAAAGCTAACAAATCTGAGCACATTAATAACCACCGCTGGGACCCACTCAAAAATCTGCATAAGAAGTTCAGAGTGTAGTATGAGTACAATCGACCCCATGTACTCTGTAAGTACCGAGCGTAACCTCGAACAAGTAGTGACGAGGATAAGGTAGGTCACTTACACTACAATCTGTACGCAGTATATAATAGAAATAGAAGAAGGAAATACAGAACTAAAAAGATAGTTAAATGAAGAAAATAGCTAAATACTCAAAGAAAATTGGTACTGATAATAATTACCAATCCTTTGAGTTTCATATGTAAAATATCGAGAGCCAACACAATACAGAGAGATAGAAGCACATAAGTTGTTGCGCCGCGCAACCCAATCCCAAGGTATAGTACAATACTCTCTTATTCCATCGTAATAACATCACAGTCATTATATATATATATATTGCAACACACAACGTGATCCCACCATATAACAAAATCAGCATCATAGCCCTTATTTTATCGTATCAATCCACCCTTATATCACCTATTGCAGCGTGCAACCCGATCCCACCATATTAGTACAAACTTACCCGTATTCCACCATATTAATTCATGCATATTTCACTTGTTTCGGCGTGCAAGCTGACCCCACCATATCAATACCAAATATTGAATGAGCATAGTCAACTCAATAATTCAAATCACAATAATCTCTACGATCGATGAATAGAAAGCTGAATCTTAAAGGAAACCTTGTACAACATTTGAATTCACATATGTAATATTACACGGTAAGACAAGTTCAGTAATTGACAATTAGAAAGTGCAAGTAAGTCAATTAAGGCAAATAGCAGCGAGTTATGAAAGCATGGAAAGGATCTAATGTTGTTAATAGGAGAAACAATGATTAACATGTAGCAAATAAGCATGGAAGTAATTTAGAGCATATAACAGTTAGGACAGGGAAGGAGATAACTAAGGAAAAGCAAAAAATCAAGGAAACAAGTAATTCGGCAGCATATAAGCACTCGTCACCTCGCATATACGTTGTAACACAAAAAATTCACATAGCACATAGTTTGAAGGTTCCTACTTCCCGCAAATCAAGGTTAAACTCAACACATACCTCACATTATAGTCAACTCAGAGCTCTATCGGGGCCTTATCCCTAGAATCCACCTCCAAACCACTCGTATCTAACCACAATTAACTCAATAACATCAAATATTGCTAAAGTAATCAATTAAAATGCAAAAATTTAGGATTCCACACTTTTTCCCATAAAGTCAAAAATCGACCCCGGGTCCGCTTGGTCCAAAACCCGATTACTCATTCACCCCCGAGCCCGGTTATATAATTTATTTTGAATTTCGACCTCAATTTGAGGTCTAAATCCTAATTTTACAAAAAACCCTAATTCCACCTAAACCCCCAATTTCTACCATGAAAAATCCTAGATTTTTGGTTGAAATCTAATGAAATGTGATGAAATATTGAAAGGAAGAAGTTTTGAATCACATACCAATGAATTCGGGAAGAAGAGTTCTTGGAAAAATCACCTCTAGGATTTCAAGATTTAAAAATTTTAAAGAATTAGATGAAATTTCATCTAACATAGATTCTGATGAGGCGCTGGTGTTGCAATTGCGACCTGGACTTTGAAATTGTGAACCCCACAAATTCGAATAAACCTCCATAATTGCGAAGTATCCACATTCATGCTGCCTTTGCGAATGCGAACCAAAGGGGATCACGATTGCGGTCCAAAATCTCGCAAATACAAAAGGTCCAACCCTAGACCCTGCTCGGAAATGCGAAGTCTTCTTCGCAAATGCGAGATCTACAGACAACACCAGAACATTCATGAACCAGCTATAATTCTAAGTCCAAATTCTCCGTAGCCTATCCGAAACTCATTCGAGCCCTCGAGGCTTCAAACCAAACATGCACACGAGTCCAAAAACATCGTACTCACTTGCTCGCGCAATCAAATTGCCAAAATAGTACCTAGAACTATTAATCAGACACCAAATCAAATGAAATTTTTAAGAAAACTTTCGAACTTCTATTTGAACAATCGGACGCCTGAATCACGTCAAACCAACTCTGTTTTTTACCAAATTTGACAGAAAAGTAATAAATATAGTAATGGACCTATACTGAGTTTTGGAACAAAAATACGAACCCGGCATCAACAAATTCAGACATTGGTAAAACATTAAAGTCATTAAACCTTTACACTTTCAAATTTCGACAAAAAGTGATAACTCTAGCTAGCGACCTCCGAATTTCAAACATGCACCCAATTTACAAATTACGATATGTACCGATCGGGACCATCAAAACACGGATCGGGGTCTTTTCTCAAAATGTTGACCGAAGTCAATTAAAATGAATTTTTAAAGGCAAAGTTTCATATTTTAACAATTTTAACATGAAAGCCTTCTGGAAAAACACCCGGAATCCACACGCAAATCAAGGAAGGCTTAAAGAAGCTATCAGAAGCTTCAAAACACAGATTTAAGGTTTAAATCTCTAGTTAACCTATCAGGCCATCTCAATTGTCTTAATTTAATTTAGTAAATAGTTTATCACAAGTCCCTGCATGTACGATATCTATAATTACAATCATATATTACTTGTCGATCACATATACTTGTACTATGCGCGTTTAGGAGAAACAAGTTTTTGGCGCCGTTCCCGGAGACTTTGAAATTGACTATTTTGCTAGACTAGACTTTTACTTTTTATCTATACAAGCTTTTAATTTTAGCTTACTTCAATATTTTATTATCTTTGTGATATGGCATCTTGGGATGAGAAGTGGTCAAATATTGGATGTTCTTATTTTGGTGATCCCTATCCATATTATGGAGGACCACACTTGTGGCAAAATTGTGAATCTCAATCTTTTGCATAAAATATTTGTAATGTGTGTGGTTGTCAAGGTGGCCATTGGGATAGTTATCCTAATTCTTATTATCATTCTCAGCTCTTATTATGATGTTGCTAATAATATTTGTGAGTTTGATAGGAGCAATAAAGTGGAGGATTAGGAAGGTGCTACCCGTATTATGAAAATGATGAGGCACGTAGTCGAGAAACAAGATGAAATTCACAAAAAGAATACCTTATGTTTACCGTGAAAGTGGTAACAACAATTAAATTTGTAAATAGAATTCTAAAAATACGTGATTTATTCTCAAGGTAGTTGTTAAGGCAGTTGATGCTAAAAATGTTAAGTATGATAATAAAATGCGGGCTGAGATGAGGCAGTAAGCAAACCGAAGGGGCCTGCTGGCCGGATGTAGAGTAGATCGATAGAGGCCTCGAGGCCGAGGCTTGAGCTGTGATCGAGTTATTGGGGGTTGTCGGGGATGGGGAAATACATAAAGATATGATTAAGTAAGGCTCTTTGTGGCTAATATTGAGCTATATGGTGAAGAGCGAGTAATAAAACAATACGTGCAAAGTGGCCTCGGGCCTATTCTGAATGATGAAAAGGAAGATTGAATATAGATGTCTTCGAACTAAGGAGAATGAACAATTTAGAAAGAGATAGAGAGAGAGCGAGAGAGAGATGATATTATTTCTTTTTGTGGTCCAATGGAGCCCTGCTTACAAGATGTTAATGACCCCCTTTTTATAGAAAGGGTATGCCCAAACTTAGTACATATTCTTTTGACACGACCAAAAGGGATGAGATGTGACAGTCCGTTGGCTTTACATTGTGTGAAGGCTGATGCTGAATCGCTTGAGGAGATTTGGTCGACCCCGAGTGCATTCCTCGGGGGATTTTTACACTCGTCAGACCTCTAATAATCATCTATTCTCGGTAAGGCATTGGCGAACTTAGAGGGAGGCGACCGGCTCGAGATCCCGTGCTTCCAGGCATTGGCGAACTTAGCAATAAAAGGACTGCAGGCAAAATAGAACAATTGATGGCCACTTTTCGAGAAGAACCTTAAATCGATGAAGAGAGCGAGTTCCCGTAAGAAGATAACTTTGAAGAAGCACATATCATGAGCCAATCTGGGCTAGAGGAACAAGCTCAGCTAAAATATTTCATGGGATCTACCTAATGGTCTTTCAAGTATGGCAGAACAACTGATAAAAGGAAGGACTGAGATCAAGAGAGAGATAGACCAATTTGGCTCAGATATGAATCGCCTATAGGCTCTACTGGATAAAAAGATTGAGGGGTCTAATGCTCTACAACCAATCGTTGGGATACTAGCAAGCTTATAGAGTAAAAATGTAACGACCCAGCCGGTCGTTTCGAGCATTTGCATTCTGTTATGTTATTTCAAGTCTTGAGTAGCATCATATGATGTATTATGGCTTGTGTGAATCCTCGCTTTTGGTTTTCAGGTTATTCAAAATCGATTTGGATGAATTAATTTTATGATTGAATCTTTAAGTTGGAAGAGGTGAATAAATTTGACTTTTTTTAATTTGACCCCGGAACGAAGTTTTGATGGTTGTGAATCATCGCATGTTGCATTTGGCTAAGGCTGTTGGTTCTAGTATGGCCGCATCTGCAGATAATTGGTTGCAAAAGCGACTTCACAGATGTGGGGTCTTCTTTGCAGAAGCGGACAAGGTCAGCTGAGCGTGAGAGTCTTAGGTGCGAGTTCATGGGCGCGTCTGCGCAACCGCAGATGTGGTTCAATGTGCATAAAAGCGCGATCCTAGAAGCGATAGCTACTAGTTTAGGGAATTTTCGCAAAAGCAAAATATTTATTGCAGAAGTAGGTCGCGGATGGAACGATTTGATCGCAAACGCGATATTGCTGGGGAGATTCTATATATTTCAAGGTTTTGGTTCTTTTATCATATTTTGAGATTAGGGCTCAAATTGAGATAATTTTTGAAGCAATTTTCACTATATGGATTGGGGTAAGTCTTCTCTGCTTGGTTTTGATTTTATTTCATGAATCTATCTTCATTTTTGGCAATTGGTTGGTTAATTTTAAAGAGAAATTGAGGGTTGTTGACTAATGTTTTATAGAGCAAATTCTTGTGTTTTGAATATTGATTCAGAGTGGGATTTGAGTGAAACTGGTATGTTTGGACTCTTAATTGAATGGGTTATCGATTTTTGTGAGTTTTTTTGGGATCTGAGGTGCAGGCCAGGGGTAGAACTTTAGAATTGATTTTGGGAGTTTGATTAAAGATTCAACCTTTATTGATTTGGTTTGTTCCTTTCAGCATTGTTTGATGTGTATGAGTCGCTTTTGGCTAGTTTCGAGTCGTTCGAAGGTTGGTATGCGTGGGATGGAAATTGTGAAGCATCATTTGGCTTGCTTCGTATTGGATTTGTCTTGTTCGAGGTAAGTAACACTTCTAAACTTGGTGCTGAGTGTATGAAACCCTGAATTATATGTTATGTGAATGAAGTTGAGGTGACGTGCGTGCTAGGTGATAGGCTTGTGGGCGTGCACCGTAGAAATGATGATTTAGTCGATTCCATCGAATTGTGTTGCTATATTATCTAAACATTTTAACTGTACTCTACGTGTTAGGGTAAGGCCCCATAAAATTTTACACAAAAACCCAGAATTTTGTGGTGCTGAGTTAGGCTTATGTCTTATAGATTGTTGAGATTAAGCTCGCTGCAATACAAACTTTTTTGGTTAAATAGTGTACCGAGGAGTTAAAGAAAATAAGGCATTTCTGTGGCCCACTATGTGGCTGCAGAATCAATCTGCGAGCCACAGAATGGCTGCAAAGTGAGACAGTCATTTGGGCCATTTTTGTTGTCATTATTGCAACCCATTATGTGACCGCAAAACTATTTTGTGGGTCGTACTATGATCTCACATACAACCTTGAGATTTTTTGTATGGTGGTTCTACGGCGCATTATGTGATCACGGAACAGTTTGTGGACTGCAGACTAGTCGCAGACCGAGGAAGAAAATATTAGTTCCACAGGGGCAATTATGCGGCCTATTTTGCAGACTACAGAATCATTATGGGGTCGCATATGCGACCGCAGATTTTGTTCCGGGACTTCATTTTGGGATTTTTATAACCCGACCCAATCTCATTATATAAGCATTTTAAATTATTTTTCTTGTAAAATCTGATACTTTAGAGTGAGAAAGTGATCTTCAACAAATTACTCTTCAACTCTAGCTAAAAACTTGGAAGATTATCAAGGAAAGTACCCAGGTCTTCATCATAAAGATTAATGTTGCTAAGAGTTTTGGAATATAGTAGAATTGAGGAATATCTATTTAGGTATGTATGGCTAAAACCCCCTCTTCTTAGAATTGAACCCCTTGGTGTTCATGAAATCAGTGTACGTCCCAAATTGATCATTATGGGAATTGTTATTCCGAATGTGCTTGCGCTGAAAAATATATGTGCAATATTTGTTCACATGCTTTCATCATGCCATATTATCAATTGAGGACATGTTATAATATGGTATATATGCTACAAATGCCTAGACTTCAAGTCAAATTTGAACAAAGATTGTTATGCCAAATTGTGTGAAAAGCCTCTATGTGCCTTAGATTCTAAATTGGTCACGTGTGTAATCAAAATCTTGAATCAAAGACCTTGCTGCTATTGATATGATGATAATGTGGAATGTGGAAAATAACTTGAATTATGAAATGTGCCCAAGTGATAAATACGATATAACAATTGTTGCCACTAGTTTCGGTGAACGGAAAAATGTGAAAGAAGTATGAAATGAGATGATTGATAGAAAATGGTAATGTCTCGAGCGAGATGGCTTAGCCGATCGGGTCGTGATCGGACACCATGCCACACACATGGTGTTAAATGTGCTGGAAATTGAAACTGAAATTTGAGAATGAAATTGTGATTATGGTTGATGTCTTAAATGAGATGACCTAGCTAATCGGGTCGTGATCAGACTCCACGTAAGAATACAGTGGTATTGTGGATGATGGTATATAACTATTAAAGATGTCCTAACCTAAAGTTATGGAAATTTACTTGAAAGCTTTTATGATTCTTAATTTGATGTTGTGGTGTTGTTTAAGGCTTTAATTGATTTTATGATCACTTCCTTATTGTATTATTGTTCATTCTAATGAGATGGTATTAGTTATACATACTAGTACCATTTAACGTTACTAACGTTCCTTTTGCCAGGGGCGCTTTATCTTAAATGGATGTAGGTGGTTCCATAGCAGGCAATGTTGATCAGCGTTAACAGTACATCCTCTTCCCATCAATCTTTGTGAGCCCCATTTCATTTCGGGGTCATAGTTCTTTTGGTTCCTTATATACTGTACTTGAGGTATCGTCGGAGCCTTGTTGCCGGCACTTTTGTAGTACTCTTTTGTATCTATTTAGAGGCTCTGTAGACATAGTGTGGGTTATATGTATATGGGTGCTGGAAATATCAAATGGGTTATATTTTATTTTAGACTTCCATTCCACATAATCATAAGGATGTGTGTATTTTGAAACTCAACAATGATGTACCTAGTAAAATTGTTTAGTAATGTATATATGATTTTCCTATTGTCTAATTAATGAAACGTGCATTCTCTTGATCATAAGTGAGTAGGGTAGAGATTCTCTAACAGGCTTGCTCGACCGAGTCCACTCAGTTGAGCGCCAGTCACACTCCCCGAGGTCAGGGCGTGACAAACTTGGTATCAGAGCCTAAGGTTTTAAGGTATCCTAGGATGTCTCGGAGCCGTGTCTTGTAGGTTCCTTCTTATCGGAATGTTGTCGACCACATATATAAGTTGGAGACTACTTGGACATTTAGGAATAATACCCTTCTTTGTTATTTTGGATCGTGCAATAAAAATAATGGTGAGATTGTTCCTCCTCTAACTCAGGCACTGCTCTAATTTTCAATACATGATGCCTAAGAAGAGGGCTGAAATTGGATAATGAGCCAATTCCACCCCAGGAGCGGCTGGTGATTCTTTGCTTGATGATATGGGTGAGAACCCGAGGGATGATGACATTCCCCCTACTACTACACTGCTTGATTCCACTACACCAAATTAGAATATACCAGTTCCCACATCTAATGAGGGTACAACGATCCCACCAACGGATATTCCGGTTCCACCTCCAACCCCAGCTTCTTGTCCCAGTGTTTCTAATAGGGATCTTAGGGGAGCCATACAGATGTTGGCTCAAATAGTGTCAGCCCAGAGATCTAATGTTGCACCTACATCCTCTAGTCAGCAAGGGTATTCTGCCAATTCCAGGGTAAACATGTTCCTTAAGCTAGATCCTCCAATGTTCATGGGTGCTAACCCCGAGGAGGACCCCTAGGATTTTATTGATGATATGCACAAGACTCTCAGAGTTATGCGTTCAACTGAGACTGAGGGAGTGGATTTGGTCACCTACCGCCTGAAAGGGGTGGCCTATTCTTGGTTTGAGCTGTGGGAGGACTCCCGTGATAAGGGGATCCCTCCAGCGAAGTGCAGTGAGTTTGCGAATGCATTCATAGATCATTTCCTGCCTGCCGAGACAAAGGCAGACTGTGCAACTGAGTTTGAGAATCTAAAGCAAGGTAGCAGAAGTGTGCAGAAGTACCACATGGAGTTTGCAAACCTGTCCAAATATGTTATTCATATGTTGCCCGCTATGGAGTCCAGGGTGTGTTGATTGTTTCAGGGCCTTAGTTCTTTGGTTATTAATAATGCTTCTATAGTTGTCTTCAATTCTAATATTAACTATGGGAATATGGTGGCATTTTCTCAAGCCAAAAAGAACCATATGTTGAAGAATAGGATGGAGCGAGAGGGTAGCAGTAAGGCCTAGTCCGCGGGCAACTTTGGGGAGTCATTTAGTGGGAGAATATTATCTTTTAAGGGAGGTTCATCGGGGCCATCCCATTCTATTCCTCATTCTTCAGCCAGTGCATCACTATCAGTTCCCAGCCAGCAGCAGTACTGGAGTCATTTTATGCCCAATCAGGGCAACAGGGGGCCCTACCAGCAGGGTTAGTTAAGAGGGAGATCCCAGTAGCAGCGGAGGCCCCCATGCCCCAGGTGTGGGAAGATACACTTAGAAATTTGCTACATGGAATTACCCATATGCTACGGGTGCGAATTGAGGGGCCATATCTATAGAGAGTGTCGCTCGTCCCGCCAGCGTACTGGCAGGGGCACAACTCAACCATCAAGTTCAGTAGCTGCTACATCTTCAGCACCCTCTCGAGCTCGAGGTACTCCAGTACGCTCAGTGCGTGGTGCAGCTAGGGTGGTGCACAGAGTTCGGGAGGACCTACCCATTTCTATGCTATGAGTGGTCGCCAGAGTACAAAGGCTTCTCCCGATGTTGTCACAAGTATATTGACTGTTCAATCTCATGATGTGTATTCCCTTATTGATCTCGGTTCCACTTTGTCCTATGTTACCCCTTATGTTCTATGGAATTTGGGATAGAATCGGAACAGCTTCATGAGTCGTTCTCTGTATCTACTCCAGTTTGTGAGTCTATATATGGCCACACGAGTTCATAAAAGTTATGTTTTCATGGTGTATGGTCGGGATACCATAGCTGATCTCATTGAATTGGGATGGTTGATTTTCATATAATAATGGGGATGGATTTGCTTTACTCATGTTTTGCCAAGCTCGATTGCCGAACTTGAACTATGAGGCTTGAATTTCCTAATGATCAATTCGTTAAATGGAAGGAGGATAATGTGGTACCAAAATACAGGTTTATCTCTTACCTTAAGGCCACAAAAATGATCAAAAAGGAGTGTATTTACCATTTGCTCCGGGTTACGAACACCGATGTTGACGCACCTTTGCTTGAGTCTGTTCCAGTTGTGAATGAATTTTTGGATGTCTTTCTAAATGAGCTCCCTGGGATTCCACTTGATAGGGATATTGATTTGGGATTAATGTGATGTCAGGCACGCAGCCTATATCTATTCCACCATACAGAATGGCACCGGTAGAATTGAAAGATCTAAAGGAACAATTGAAGAATTTGTTAAAGAAGGGTTTCATCCGACCAAGTGTGTTGCCTTGGGGCACACCAGTTTTCTATGTAAGAAAAAAAGATGGATCTCTACGGATGTTTATTGACTATCGGTAGCTCATCAAAGTCACTATCAAAAATAAGTACCCACTACCAAGAATAGGTGATTTGCTTGATCAATTGCAGGGTGCTAGGTACTTGTCCAAATTTATTTATGGTCCGGATATCACCGATTGAAGATCGGGTAGAAGGATATTCTGAAAACAACTTTCAGGACTCGGTATAGGCACTTTGAATTTATGGTAATGTCTTTTGGTCTAACACAACTTTCATGGATCTTATGAATCGAGTCTTAAAGCCTTTTCTTGACTCCTTTGTGATAATGTTCATTGACGACAATCTTGTATATCCACGATGTCGAGAGGACTATGTCGATCATCTCCACGTAGTTCTGTAGACTCTTCATCAGCACCAACTGTATGCGAAGTTCTCGAAATGTAAATTTTGTCTTGAACCTATTACATTCTTGGGTCATGTCTTCTATAGAGAAGGAATTAAGATTGACATTCAAAAGAATGCAGCGGTGAAGAATTGGCCTAGACCTACAACTCCAATAGAGATTTGTAGTTTCTTGGGCTTAGCAAGGTATTTTAGGAAGTTTGTGGAGGGTTTCTCCACTCTTGCCTCTCCATTGACTAAATTGACACAGAAAGTGGTTAAGTACCAATGGTTTGATGCTTGTTAACGGAGATTCCTAGAATTGATATCATGATTGACTACGGCACTGGTGCTAACCCTTCTAGAGGGTACAGAGGAGTTTGTGGATTATTGCGATGCTTTAAGAATTGGGCTTGGGTGTGTATTAATGTAAGATGGCAAACTTATAGCTTATGCTTCTAGGCAACTCAAGAATCATGAAAAGAACTATCCAACATATGACTTAGAACATGCGGTGCTAGTTTTTGCATTGATGATTTGGCGTCATTATTTGTATGGGGTCCATGTGGATATATTCACGGATCATAAGAGCCTTCAATACATTTTCACATAGAAGGAGATGAATCTGAGGCATAGAAGATGGCTTGAGTTACTCAAAGACTACGACATTGATATTTTATATCACCCGAGAAAAGCCAATGTTATGGCGAAAGCTCTTAGCCGGAAATCTATGGGAAGTTTGGCTCACTTGGGGGCGTATCAAAGGTTGTCATCCAGGGATGTTCATCAGTTGGCTAATTTGGGAGTTTGTCTTATGGAATCCACTGAAGGTAGGGTGATTGTGCATAACAGGGTTGAATCATTGCTTATGGTGGAGGTCAAATAAAAGTAGTAAAACAATCCATTGTTGGTACAATTAAATGAGGGAATTCATAAATGTAAGACCACAGCATTTTCTCTTGGCATAGGTGATGCTACACTTTGGGAAAGAATCATGGCTAAAGCTCACACTTCTAGGTATTCCGTGCACACAGGTTCTACGAAAATATATCATGATCTCACGGAAGTCTATTGATGGAGTGACATAAAGAGGCATGTGGAGGAATTTGTGGCAAAATGTCCAAACTGCCAGTAAGTGAAGGCCGAGCATCACAGGCTCGGTAGGTTGGCACAAAATATAGAAATTCCAATGTAGGAGTGGGAAATGATTAATATTGACTTTGTAGTAGGACTACCATGCACTCCGTGCAAGTTTGACTCAATTTGTGTGATTGTGGACCGACTCAAAAAATCAACACACTTTTTGCCAGTTAAATCTACTGACACAGCGGAACAGCATGCTTAGTTATATATCAAGGAAATAGTCATGCTCCTTGGCACTCCAGTTTCCATCATTTCCTATCGAAGGGCTAAGTTCATGGCCAATTTTGGAAGAAATTTCAACAAGGTTTGGGTACTCAGGTAACTCTTAGCATAACTTTCTATCCACAGACCGACAAGCAAGCAAAGCGAATTATTCAGACATTTGAGGACATGTTGCGTGCTTGCGTTCTTGACTTCAAAAGTAGATGGGATGATCATTTTTCACTCATAGAATATGCTTACAACAACATCTATATTGTTAATATTCATATGGAACCATTCGAGGTGTTATATGGTAGGAAATATAGATCTCCCATTGGGTGGTTCGAGATTGGGGAAGCTGAGTTGATAGGACCCGATCTCGTGTATCAAGCTATGAAAAAGATTAAGATCATTAAGGAGTGGTTATAAATGGCTCAGAGTCATCAAAAGTCCTATTCGGATGTTCATCGCTTTGGAATTCAAAGACGATGATTGGGTATTCTTGAAGGTTTCACTCGTTAAGGGTATTATGCGATTTGGGAGAAAAGGAAAATTGAGTCCGAGGTATGTCAGGCCATACAAAATCGTTCAGACAATTGTTCGTGTGGCATACAAGCTTGAGCTACCACCCAAGATGTCATTAGTGCACACAGTATTCCATGTGTCCATGTTAAAGAAGGTAGTTAGAGATCCATCAACTATTGTTCCAGTTGAGACCATTGAGGTTAATGAAGAATTGTCATATGAAGAAATTTCAGTTGCCATTATTGATAGGCAAGTCCAAAAGTTGATGAATAAAGAAATTGCCTCCGTAAAAGTGTTATGATAAAACCAGCAGGTTGAAGAGGCCACTTGGGAAGCCGAGGAAGAAATGAAGAAGAAGTATCCTTGCTTATTTGAATAGCTGTGTAATTCTTTCTTTTTATGAACTTGTCGCCCATGAATTTTGTATCAATTGTTTAGTTAATGTAAATGTGTTCCTTTTGATTATATGTTGCTTATGAGGCCGCGGTTGATATTGTTATGAGTTTTGTTACATCGTTCGGTTGTGCATATATATTTGTAAGGTAAGTTTCTAAGGCTCACTAACAAGTTGATAGGCCTAGTAACAAAAGAAACTCTGGCAAAAATTGGAAATTTGGGAGTTAGCCACATTTGGGATGGTGTATGGTATGAAAACTGAGTTGCATAAGGTGCTAACGGCGGACCTTGATCCTAATTCAAGGACGAATAATCTTAAGTGGGGAAGGACGTAAGGCCCCGTAAAATTTTACCTAAAACCCAAGATTTCATAGTGACGAGTTAGGCTTATGTGTTAAAGATGGTTGAGAATCTTGCTCGCCACGATACAGATTTTTGGGTTAAATAGTGCACCAAGGAGTTAAAGAAAAATGTTGGCAGAACAAGGCATTTCTTGTTACATCTCGTATTTTTTGTACGTTAAAGTTTCGTCTTCAGTAATTTGACATAAACTCGGGGATGAGATTACCTTGATATTAGCATATTTATGCTATTTATACCAAGCAATAAGTAAGTGTCACAAAGGAAAGGGTACACGAATTAAAGAAAATGTGTTTCGTTCAAGATTGTCGAATTGGGATAAACTACAGGTCGAGCGATAATGCCCGATACTCATGGACTAGTACAATGCAAGGTACCATATGACCATGATAGTATGACGTATAAAGTATATTAAAAATATGTAGAATTTTAAGTAATTTGAGACCATTTTTAAATATGCGAGTAATTAATTAATTATCGAGTAGCGGAATATTACTTAATTAATAATTAAACTATGAGATGAGACAACCCAAAACTTGGAAACTAGTTAAAGAAATGACTAAGAGTCATTCTTGATTAGGTGGCTAATTCTTACAACACTTATTCTTACTAGGTGGCATAACATGTTAGTTACACCTTTACTTAATTTCCAACATTTTTCATATCAAGACACTACAATTAAGAAGTTGGGGATATTAGCTATCCTTAAAATTTTTCAACAAGGTTCATTCAAAAAGATACTTCAGTCAGATCCTAAACGTTACAGTAAGCAACATGAATTCTCGCAACCATAAGGGATCCAATGACAACTATCTATAACGTAAAATTTTGCGGTTCTAAATAAGTACGGTGCAATCTTTTCCAAAAATTTCATACGGATTTTTTCCTATTTTAGGTATGTTAAGGCTAAGCTCTAATTTAATTTTGCATGATCTCGTTATTACACAGGTTTGATAACGAGGCTTAAGGAAAAATTCAGATCCCGAAATTTACGTATATTTTACTAGTCTCGCAAGTTACATAAATTTTTCTAATTTTGTAAGTTATTACCATGTATTTTTGGAGATCACCCTCTACAAGCATGAACCTCTACTGGAACAAAAGCATAAAGGAAGCTTTCTAATTGATGTCATTTTGTTGATCTTAAACACTAGAAGAACACTTACCTTATTTTCCCTAATTTTATTACGCCTACTAATTGTTAGATCATTGTTATGGTACCGGCCATCCTTTTTTCAACCAAACGACGAGTATTTTATAAATTGAGTATTTTATAAATTGAGTATTTTCTTCTTCCAGTCAAGAAGGTAGAGAGTCTATATATACAGTATTATAGTATATTCATTACCATCGAGCTATAATCGATGGATAGCCCCATAGTGGGCTACCTATGATCAGATGGTAAGTTATATACAGAGCATACTATGGTCGAAAGCCTATGAGCGAGCCCAGTTGGTCGAGATACAGAGCTTAGTATGGCCGAGCGCCTATGAACGAGCCTACTACGGCATAGCAAATATATATATATATATATATATATATATATATATATATATATATATATATATATATATAT
>MU728860.1:126265-142409 GCA_026770625.1 Nicotiana glauca
ATCTTTTTTCAACCAAACGACGAGTATTTTATAAATTGAGTATTTTCTTCTTCCAGTCAAGAAGGTAGAGAGTCTATATATACAGTATTAAAGTATATTCATTACCATCGAGCTATAATTGATAGGTAGGCCCATAGTGGGCTACCTATAATCAGATGGTAAGTTATATACAGAGCATACTGTGGTCGAAAGCCTATGAGCGAGCCCAGTTGGTCGAGATACAGAGCTTAGTATGGCCGAGCGCCTATGAACGAGCCTACTACGGCAGAGCAAATATATATATATATATATGTGTGTGTGTGTGTGTGCGCGCGCGCGCGCGCGCGTGTGCGCGTGGGTGTGTATGTATAACCGAGCCTTATAGGGTTGGTCAGCTATTTTACTTACTATATTGAGAGAGTTGAGTCAGTATTAGTAGATAAGCATATGTTGAGATTATCAATTCAATTTCAACTTTCTGTATATTGTCTTACATACTCGGTACATTATTTCATACTGATGTTCCCTTCTGGATGCTACATTTCATGCGTGCAGGTTCAGACAGACAAAGAGGTAGACCTCCTTAGTATGTGTTGCCCGAGCTCAGCTTTATCGGTAAGCTCCAAGTCCTTCGGAGTTGCCGGATCTAGAATTTTTTATACATCCTATATATATATAGGTTAAGGGTAGGTCGGGACCCTGTTCCGATAATAGTACATCTAGCTGTAAAGGCTTGTAGATATATCCTGTCGGTTAGTTAGTATGTAAGGCTTGTAGGCCCTGTACGTATATTTAGTTGGCTTATCAATGGTAGTAATTATGACGGCCTTGCCGGTCCAGCTTTATGTTGACCTTTAGTCAGCGTTAGTCTCTATTCAGTTTTATATTTCGCATCGCATATTATCTTGTAATGTGGCCCATGGCCAAAGTATGACATTACGTATTTAGAGTTTCTTAGTCGCAAGTGATACAGAAAGATAGGTGAGGCACTGGGTGCGGATCTCGCCCCTAGGCTCGGGGCATGACAAAAGTGGTATCAGAGCTGTTTTATCCTAGGGAGTCTACAAGCCATATCACGTAGAGTCTTGTTTATTGGTATATTGTGCACCATACCTATAAACAGGAGGCTACTGGATATTTAGGATGGTTACTTTTCTTCGTAATACAGTTTGGCAATAGAACTTATTCATAAGAATCCACTCCTAATCTTTACCTTATTTATGTTTTAGTGATGCCTATTACTACTAGACGACAGGCGCAAGCCGCTAGTACAGTCTAGAAGGCTACGAAAGCGTTAGAAGGAGATATAAGTTATACTATGGAGTCAGACCCATCGAGATCAAGGGTACTATTGAGGAGGATCCATCGGAGGATCCATATGAGTTATCCGTTCGAGTTGTTTTGACCACTCTGGTAGTAAATAGGGTGAGAAGAGTTCCAACATCACCAAGGCCCTTAGTTTCATCATCACAGCCCATTGATCAGGGTATGAGGGGACTGGTACATGGATTGGCACAACCGGTTTCCTCTCAGGCTCAAAACTATGTTAGGGTATTGCAGACACTAGCTCTTCTGAGGTTCCAGATAGTCCACAGTTTTAGGAGTCCATCAATCAAGGTTCGCCTGTGTATGTTATGGTATATGCAGAGGAAGAAGATAGTAGTCGGGCCAAGAGGAGGAAGGTAACTAATAAGGATATGAAGATTCCGCTTCGAAGTGTGTCTGATCGAGCCTCTCATATAGGACGAGGCAAAGACCGTCTAATATAGACTTCCTCCATATGTTAGCTTTTTGTTGGTGAGTTCCACCTCCTCTTCGAGTATTACCAAGTCAGAATTCTGAATATATTAGGTTGTTTTAGGAGGACATGGGGGGGCCTTGTCCCAACTTGTATATATTATTATGTTTTCTTAGAGATTTTGCAAATAGTATCATGTATATAGTTTTGGGAGTGACATGTCTACAACCTTGTCAGTCCTTATGTATCCATATAAACTTTTTTTCTTGAAGGAGTTCTGCGAGTTAAGTCTTAATACCGTTACGTATATATATAAACGTGCCTGTAATGGCTCGTGATAAGTTTGATAACAAATAAGGATGAGGTACATGGCGCTTAGTTGGGTAGAACTTGATGTTATAATGGGTATAGATTGGTTGGCTTCTTGTTATGCTAACGTTGATTGAATATCAAAGGTGGTTCGATTCTAATTTCCAAGAGGGACTGTTTTTGGAGTAGAAAGGTAATATAGCATCGCCGAAAGGTAGATTTATTTCCTGTCTTAAGGTAAGGAAGGTGACCAGAAAAGGTTAAGGTTATCACTTAGTTCGGGTAAAGATTGTGAAAGTAGAGTCACCAACTGTTCAACATATCACTATGGTCAATGAGTTTCCCAATATTTTTTTTTTTTTTTTTTGATAAGCTTCTAGTTCTTCCGCCAGAGCGAGAAATTAAGTTTGCTATTGACCTACTACCAGCTACTCAATCAATATCTATTTTTTCCTATAGAATAGAACCCGCAAAGCTAAAAGCATTGAAGGAATAACTAAGGGACTTACTTGAAAAAGGTTTTATCTGACCTAGTACATTACTATAGGGAGCACCTGTATTATTTGTGAGAAAGAAAGATGATTCCGTGCAGGTGCGTTATGATTATCGATAGTTGAATAAGGTGACAATCAAGAATAAGCACTACCTCATGAGGATTGATGATTTATTTGGTCAGTTGTAAGGTGCCAAGTATTTATCTAAGATACATATGAGATCCGGGTACCCTCAGGTAAGGGTTAAGGAGAAAGATATCCCGAAGATAGCATTCAGGACCAGATATGGGCACTTCGAGTTTCGTGTTATGTTATTCGGTTTGACTAGTGCCCCGGCAGTATTCATGAACTTGATGAACCGAGTGTTCAGACCCTTTCTAGGTCTATTTGTGATTGCATTATTTGATGATATATTGGTGTAAACTTGTTCAGAGACTGAGCACACGGATTATTTGCATACTATGCTCAAATTTTTACAAAGAAAAGTAAGTTGTATGCAAAATTCTCTAAATGTGAATTATGGTTGAATCCTGTAGTTTTCCTTGGGCATATTATTTCAGGTGAAATTATTTGGGTTACTACACAAAAGACTAAAGCAGTAAAGACATGACCTCGACCCACAATACCGATGGAGGTTCGTAGCTTTCTCCATTTGGTAGATTATTACAAGAAACTTGTAAAGGAATTTTCTTCTCTTTTAGAACCTTTGGCAAAAGGGCTCGAGTGGTATATGGTGTCTAGCTTAATTTTCCAGAATAACATAAGGAAATTTATGGTGCAAGCAAGAAGGAAGGTTGCAAATAAGTATAAATAGATATGTATAGGTTATGGTAGAGCGACAAAGTTTTAGGAAGACAGGAGGAAGGATAAGAAAATATGAGTGTTTTGGGGTTAAGCTCATAAGAGAGCTGATGGTTTCTCTAAGTTATATAAGGCTCAGTATATCTTGAATAAACTCAAAGGAGTCTAAGACTAGTAGCACTTAGAAGAGATGAAATGTTGCCTTGGTAGTGGAATAAGAGCGTAATCATGATAGATGAAGGGTAAAGGTTGGGCCTTCGAAAAGGGGAATTTCATGAACTAGAATACCCATGTAAGTTAACAGAGAGCTAAGTTCCAGTGCACTGATGCTTGCAAGCAGAGTTTCCTGAAGCTTAAGAAAAGATTGACTTCAACGCCAATTCTAGCACTTCCAGAGAGTCCAGATAGTTATGCCATGTACTGTGATACCTCAAGTGTCGGGTTAGGGTGTGTTCTGATACAACATGAGAAAGTAATTGCGTATGCTTCAAGGCAATTAATGAAGCACGAGCGGAATTATCCGACCCACGACCTCGAGTTAGTTATGGTTGTCCATGCACTTAAGATATGGCAGCACTATTTATACGGTGTCCATATTAATGTATTCACAGATCATAAAAGCCTGCAATATATCTTAATGTAAGAAGAGTTGAATTTGCAATAAAGGCGATGGCTTGAGTTATTGAAACATTACGATGCTAACATTCTCTACCATCCAGGCAAAGCTAATGTGGTAGAAGATGTCTTAAGTCGCCGATCTATGGGTAGCTTAGTACATGTAGAATCTGAGAAAAGAATAACTAGAGAGATTCATCAATTGGCTTGTCTGGGGATTCGGTTAGTAGACTCTGGCAATGGTGGAGTCGTACTCCAAATTATTGCAAAATCATCTCTCATAGAAGAAGTAAAGTAGAGATAGTACGAGGACCTGGAGTTGGTCAAGTTGAGAGAGCGAGTTTTGCAGTAGAAGAAGTCATTGTTAGAACTCAATGGATATGGGGTTATTAGATATAGGGGTCGTTTGTTTGTTCCAGATGTAGCAGGGCTACGAGACAGGATTATGTCAGAGGCACATTATTCGTGGTACTCCATTCACCCTTGGTCGACAAAGATGTATCATGACATTAAGGATGTGTATTGGTGAATGATGTGATGCAGAACATTGCTGAGTATGTCGCTCAATGCCTTGCCAGCAGGTGATGATACAACACCAGATGCCTGGAGGGCTAATGCAGACTATAGAGATCCCGACATGAAAATGGGAGGCGATAAACATGGACATTATCATAGGTTTACCTAGTTCTTATTGTAAGTTTGATTCCATATGGGTGATAGTCGATAAGCTCAAGAAATCAGCTCATTTTCAACCGGTGAGATCTACATATACAGCAGAAGGTTATGCAAAATTATATAATAATGAGATAATGCGAGTACACGGAGTACCAGTATCTATAATATCTACAGCACATTTTTGGAGGTCATTTCAGAAAGGTCTAGGTACTCAAGTGAATCTCACAACAGCTTTTAATGCATAAACTGATGGACAGGCCGAGTGCACGATTCAGACGCTCAAGGATATGTTACGAGCATGTGTGCTAGATTTTAAAAGAAATTGGGATGAACATCTACCTCTTATCGAGTTTGCATATAACAACAGTTACCACTCCAATATCCAGATGGCTCCGTACGAGGCTTTGTGTGGGCGTACGTGCAGATCTCCTATAGGGTGATTTGATGTTGGAGAATCTGGGTTACATGGGCCAGACCTCTTTCAGCAAGCGATAGAAAAATAAAACTTATCCAGGAGCGACTGTTGACAACTCAGAGTTGTTAGAAGTCATATTTTGACGTACGGAGATGAGATTTAGAGTTCGGGGTTGAAGACTGGGTATTCTTAAAGGTGTCACCTATGAAGGGTGTGATGAGGTTTCGCAAGAAAGGCAAACTTATCCCACGGTATATTGGATCTTGTAGGATCATTCGGAGAGTGGGCCAAGTAGCTTATGAGTTAGAATTGCCCTCGAAATTGGAGTCTGTCCATATGGTTTTTCACGTATCTATGTTACGGAAGTGCATTTGCGTACCTACCCGAATAGTTCCCACAAATGATGTACAGATTATAGAGGATTTGTCATACGAGGAAATTCTAGTTGCCATCCTAGACCAACAAATCTGCAAGATACAGATTAAGGAGGTAGACTCCGTGAAGGTTTCATGGAGAACAAGAATGTGGAAGAGATGACATGGGAAGTGGAGAAAGAAATGAAGCCTAAATAACCCCACCTATTTCAAACTACAAATATGTCTTGAGATGGGATACCTCACCACAGCCATATTCAGGCCAGTAGGTTCTCCGATAAGCTCTTATTTTTTTACTTTCCGAATTCATAATAGACAGCTGTGTGAGGCCAAGTGTGGCATATATAGTATGTTCTCTAGCTGCGTGCAGGTTGATTTAAGTCTAGTGTATGAAAGAGAGTTTCGGCAAAAATTTTACCAAAGTATCTCACAGTAGACATTTGAGGACAAATGCTTCTAAGGGGGGAAGGATGTTATATCTAGCATTTTTCGTACATTAAAGTTTCATCTTCAGTAATTTGACATAAACTCTGGGATGAAATTACCTTGACATTAGCATATTTAGGCTATTTATACCAAGCAATAAGTAAGTGCCATGAAGGAAAGGGTACACGAATTAAAGAAAATGAGTTTCGTTCAAGGTTGTCGAATTGGGATAAATAACGGGTCGAGCGATAATAGCGGATACTCATGGACTAGTACCATGCAAGGTACCATGTGACCATGATAGTATGACGTATAAAGTATATTAAAAATATGTAGAATTTTAAGTAATTTAAAACTATTCTTAATTATGCGAGTAATTGGTTAATTATCGGGTAGCGAAATATTACTTAATTAATAATTAAATTATGAGATGAGACAATCCAAAATGTGGCAACTAGTTAAAGAAATGACTAAGAGTCATTCTTGATTAGGTGGCTAATTCTTACGACAACACTTATTCTTACTAGGTGGCATAACATTTTAGTTACACCTTTACTTAATTCCAACATTTTCCATATCAAGACACTACAATTAAGAAATTGGGGCCGTTAGCTATCCTTAAAACTTTTCAACAAGTTTCATTCAAAAAAATACTTCAGTCAGATCCTAAACGTTACATTAAGCAACATGAATTCTTGAGACCAAAAGGGATCCATCGAGAATTATTAGCTAACATAAAATTTTGCGGTTTTAAAGGAGTACGGTGTAACTTTTCCCAAAAATATCATACTATTTTTTTCCTACTCCAAGTATGTTAAGGCTAAGCTTTTATTTCATTTTGCATGATCTCATCATTACACAGGTTTGATAAAGAGGCATAAAGAAAAATTCATATCTCAAAATTTATGTATATTTTATTAGTCCCGCAAGTTACATAAATTTTCCACGTTTTGTAAGTTATTACCATGTATTTTTGGAGATCACCCTCTACAAGCATGAACCTCTACTGGAACAAAAGCCTGAAGGCAGCTTTCTGATTGATGTCATTTTGTTGTTCTTAAACACTAGAAGAACACTTACCTTATCCAAACGACAAGTATTTTATAAATTGAGTATTTCCTTTTTTCAGTCAAGAGAGTAGAGAATCTATATATATAGTATTACAGTATTTTTATTACCATCGAGCTATAATCGATTGGCTGGTCCCTATTGAGCAAGCTCCGATCAGATGGTAAGTTATATACCAACACTACAAGAAATTACACGTATTGCAGCGACTAAAGTCGCAACAAAACCCACAAAAGTCGCTGCTAAAGGGAATTAGCGGCGAATTTTGTATTGCCACTGGGGAAGCCGTGACTGAAGGATATTTGTGGCGACGTTTGAGGTCGCCACTAAAAGATAATTTTTTGTGGCGACAAAGTTGCCACAAAAGATTGAAAAAAACGCTACAAAAAACTGTTCAATAAGAACAAATATTAGATGGGTCGCCACTATAAATATTCTTTAGTAGCGACTAAACCCGCACAAAAAATATTTATATTTAGTGGCAAGATTATATCGCCACTATAACTATCCTTTAGTGGCGACTAAACCTGCCACAAAAAATATTTATATTTAGTGGCAAAATTATGTCGCCACTATAACTATCCTTTAGTGGCGACTAAAATTGCCACAAAAAATAATATGTTCAGTGGCAAGATTATGTCGCCACTATAAATGTCATTTAGTAGTGATTAAAGTAGCCACAAATGTTTTGACAAAACTATGTCGCCACTAAAAGTTATTTTCTCAACAATTATAACGACCAAAATTATATACATTTTCATGCCAGTAGGAACCTAATTCTCTAAAATTTCATATAGAGATATTCATATCAATTAACTATCAATATTAAAGTAACCAATAATGCTTGACAAACACCAAAAGAATTTCTCAAGCCGAATATTATAAATATTATCATTACTAAAAAGTCAATTACATATATACTACCCGACACTTCATTGTGCATTATAACTATACGCATATACATATCCCAAAAACGATAAAATATTAAGTGCCTTGTAACTGCTCCTTGCCCTACACCATCCTTGAACGATACCACTGTTTAAGTGCCCTGTCCCTGCTAGACAAAAGTAATATATATAAGGAACATGAGATTTGTTATATCCAAAAACATGCATAGGCGAATAAAGTACAAGCTAATACATTAGTATAACACAAAGTAAATTTGTTCTATGTTATTTCAATTGTGAAATGAAATAGCACAAGTGTGAGAACATAAGTTTTCAGGCAGTAAAAGAATGAGAATACAAAAGTTGCACTTCATTAACAACCAAGATAGTCCAAAACTGCCTGAACACTAATCTCAAATTTTTGTTACTGCATCAAAAATAGTGCTGTTTTTATTTTATTTTTTTTGAGTTGCACCGAGTGTCCGAGTCTCTTCGAGCCCCGACTAATCCCGGAGGTGCACAGGCCCTCGGCAAGGAGTTTCCCGCAAGTGCACCACGGTTAATTCAAGTTTTATCCAGTCCGATGACCCTCAGAAGTTGTTTGCACCCAGTGGGTTTCGAACTTGAGACCTTGGAAGGGAGCAAACCCCAAGGCTCAAGTCAATTGCCACCAGGCCAAACCCCGAGGGTTAGTGCTGTTTTCATTTTGTCAATATACATGTTACCATAAACAAAAAAGACATACACAACGTCCGAGTAATTAAGAAATGGCGTCACATTGGATGTTAATTTGCACTACTCTAAACTAAGTTAACTAGGAGAGACTGAATCATCATCCACAAATACAACTAAATGAATGCAAAGTTAAATTGATTATAACATGACATGTATCTAGAACAATAATAAGACATAAGTTGAAAACAGATTATTAGTTAATTTCCAGTTGATAAAAAGTCACTCCTCAAGGTGGTGTTGAAAACGAAGAAACCTGTACACTATGATGAAAGCTAATATGGAGGTCACTAGACCAGATGAGAGAAAAAACTTATCAAGAAGAAATTTTGAAAAATAGGGATGTTTCAGATGATTAGGCAGAGTATGACTTCAGATTAGCTGAGCTTGATTTGATTACAAATTGTTGGACCACCTACCTCAAAAACTAGAGCAGAGCCAAGATAATAGGAAACAACTGTCAAAACTCAAGAAAATGACATGAGAGAGACTGCTAAGTAAAGAGAGATGCTTACCAATCTTTATTCAATTTTTTCAGAGATTCTCACATCCACACGTCTGACATCTCCTAAATTGACAATACTGGACTTAGTTAAGAATGCTGTGAAATATATTGCTCACTAATCTTCTTCTCAAAGAGACAAGAACAAAAACAATAGCTACAAAGTGGTTAAAATGTGTTAAACAGGCGAAGCAGTCAAAAAAAAAAAGTCAAACTAAAAGAGTACAAACATGTTGTGATCGATTTTAATTATAAAAAAATTATTAATATATATTGCAACGTGGTTTAACCAATAAGAGATTTAAGGGATCAGGCAGATGGTGATTATGATATAACTTAAGGGGGAAAACTGAAGTAGAGTTAGCCTAAAAAGTATAATTGTTTTACTAAATTAATCAATAGGCAATCAGCCCAGTTAAAATGGATAAATCCAAACAAAAACATAAGTTAAAGAATCATGACCTTAAAACCAGGGAAAAGAAATGGTCCCATTAAGTAAAAATTAGAAAATTAAAAATATCATTTATGTCATGTAGTTTCTAACAAAATAACCTGCTACTGGTAATTGTCAAAAGAACCCAAGATAATCCAACCAAACAATATACCTAAGAACAATGATTTCCGTCATTAACAAGTCATATCAAACATCTCACACTTGATATAAAAAGGATAAGCAATTTATCCTCTTTCATCAATAGTTCCTAAGCATATAATGCACCAAGATCCAAAATGTATATCAAATATACTCCTGTCAAATGGAAAACAACATTTAGGTAGTTACCTCTTCACTCACAAATAGCCGCATTGCACTGTAGTACAAGAAACGTCTTGGCCCTGTACGCAGTAAATATCAGTCAGACACACATAGAGATGAAGGACCATCTGGTTGGATCACACGTATGTGTCTTTGCGTACAATATCACGAAGACTAAATTACATTACCTCCCTTCTAGTTTTTCATAATAACTTCAATCTTTAACCTCCCTTTTTGTCTGCTAATAACATTTTTTTCCAGTAATTTCATTTACCTTGACTTTAAATAGCTTCCACACAGAATCGTGCCAATATAAATGTTTGGATATTGACAGTGTGAAATTAATTATCATTTATTCACAAAATGCTTTATTATCAACATGATATATTTTCATAAATTTTTTGCCGAGTTCCGCAACTTTCAATTACTGTCTCATTATATAACTCCTAAGTAGAAAGTTTCTAATTATGTCATTTGGTTTAACTTGATTCTAATTAAGTATTATACGAGAGGAATGTATGAATATTTTGCAAGCCATGCCCTGATTTCTGATGAACTTGAAGCTCAAATCCAGAAAGAATGCAACATTGACAACTTCAACAAACAGTATTCAGAAATCATATAACAAAATTTCTTTCGCTGGACGAGATCAGAAGATAGTTAAACGGGCAGAGAAATTACGAGGAAAAAGCATTTCAGGTGATCTTCTGCTTCTTTGGTCACTGTCAAGTCTTTAGGGAATTAACAATATCAGATTCATACTATCCCTTTAAATCTCGAACACGACAAGGAAGAAGCACGCTATGGGGCACAAACTGAACACGACAAGGAAGAAGCACGCGATGGGTTACAAATTCAAGAAAAAAATAACAACAAAATTAACAACTAAAATCATTAAACCTACAAAGCCAACCAATGTATATCATTCAAACAAAGGCCAGGCAAATTAAATACATTGTACCTGCTTGGACGATACAAAATTCTTACCTGAACAACTAGAAATAAGCTGCCTCCCTGATCCTTACGAAATTACAGGACAACAACAAAAAACTCAGTGTAATCCCACAAGTGGAGCCTTGCGAAATTACAGAGCTTATGCGGAGAAATATCAAACTCGATCGGAACCTAGTCACTGCACTGTGAGACGGACAGTGATTTTTTACTTGAACACATTCCTGCAAGGCATAAACACAGTAAGATACAATATTAAGGAAGCAGATGACATCAAATAGGAAACTGATAATTTGAAATTTATCTAGTCTCATTAACAGATCTGTATGATGATATTTTGAGATTAAACGAACTTAAAGCAAGTACTTTTTCTATGCTCCTTTTGATACAGTTTGGATTTAGATGAGCTTGTTGTGGAATGGGTATCTATGTTAAGTTCATTCTCATCCCCAACCACGAAACAACGAACAAAATTCTAAATTCTAATCTGCACATCGTTTTGATGCAGGAACTTAATAGAACAGAAAAATCAAAGGAAAACAATTTCAATATATATCATAAATGTTTTTTTGTAGATTAATTCAAAACCTAACTTGATAAAGAAAATCAAAAGTAATTTAGAAATTTCACTAGTATGCTGTAATTTACACTCCAGTAAAGTGTGTTGAAAATTCGCTTGTAAGAATTCGTACTCCAGGAAAAAGCAGTGTGTTGAGAATTCGCTTGTAAGAACTAGCCAACTTTACTTTAATTTGAATCGACTTCCGCAGCAGTGGTCTTCTTCTTCGCACACTCTGATTCACAAATTCAAACCAAAACTAGTCAAACCAGCTTCCAATCTTGAGATTTAGCTTCAAAATGAAGTTTCCGGGAAGTAACATAAACAACCAATCGAATTCACATTCTGATTTGAGGGATTTCGATTTGGGTGAGATTTTTGAGGGACTTCAATTTAGGATTTCTATATCTGGACAGATTTCTAGATAGAGAGGACCGTTTTGGATTTCAATTTGGGATTTCTAGCTATTGAGGACCCATTTTGGGCGTTTCATCATATCGAGACGATGTGTTCCAGACAAGAGTTTGCTACTTTTGTCTCTGGATCGATATTAGGGTTCTTTTGTTATTTTAATTTCTAGCTTATTTCTTTTGTTATTTTAAAAGGTAACAAGGGCGACCAGGTCGCTGCAATTCATATTTAGAGGCGACTTTACAATAGTCGCCACCATAAATATGGAGCCAAAATTTTAATTTTAGCGGGAGCAAAAATTTTAGCCACTTTAGAGGCGACCCATAAATAGTCGCCGCTAAATAAATTCAATCTGTGGCGACCTTTAAAGTCGCTGCTGATAATATACATTTTGTAGCAACTTATAGGGTTGCTGCTAAATATCGCCACTAATTATCCAATTTCTTGTAGTGCAAGCCTACTGTAGAGAGCACCTATGAGCGAGCCCAGTTGGTCGAGATACAAAGCCTAGTAGGGTCGAACGCCTATGAGCGAGCCTACTACGGCAGAGCATCTCTCTCTCTCTCTCTCTCTCTCTCTCTATATATATATATATATATATATATATATATATATATATACACCGAGCCTTATAGGGCCGGTAAGCTATTTTACTTACTATATTGAGATAGTTGAGTCAGTATCAACAGGTAAGCATATGTTCAGATTATCAGTTCAGTTTTAGCTTTCTGTATATTGCCTTACATATTCGGTACATTATTATTACGCATTGTTGTCCCCTTCTGGGGCAATGCATTTCATGCGTGCAGGTTCAGACAGACACACAGGTAGACCTCCTCAGTAGATATTGCCCGAGTTCAGCTTTATTGGTAAGCTCCATGTCCTTCGGAATTGTCGGGTCTAGAGTTTTGTGTGTATATATATATATATATATATATATATATATATATATATATATATATATATATATGGTTAAGGGTAGGTTGGGACCCTGTTACGATCATAGTACATCCAGCTGTAGAGGCTTGTAGACATATCCTGTCAGTTAGTGCAGTATGTTGGACTTGTAGGCCCTATACGTATATTTTGTTGGTTTGTCAGTGGTAGTAATTATGACGGCCTTTCCAGTCTAGCTTTATATTGACATTTAGTCAGCGTTAGTTTCTATTCAGATTTATATTTCGCATCGCACATTATCTTGTAATGTGGGCCATGGCCAAAGTATGACATGACGTGTTCAGAGTCTCTTAGTAGCAAGTGATACACAAAGATAGGTGAGGAACTGGGTGTTGGTCTCGCCCCTAGGATCGGGGCGTGATATTTTTGCGGCCCACTATGCGGCCGAAGAATGGCCGCATATTTAGGTAGTCATTTGGGTCATTTTTATGTCATTTTTGTGGCCCATTATGCGTCTTCAGAACTATTTTGTGGACCGCATTTTGATCGCATATCCAGCCTCAAGATTTTTCAGATGGTGGTTCTGTGGGGAATTATACGACTGCAGAAGAGGTCTGCGGACCGCAAACTGGTGGCAGACTGAGGCAGAAAATATTAGTTCCGGAGGACCAATTATGCGGCCCATTTTGCAGACCGCAGAATCATTATGTGGTCACATATGCGACTGCAGATCTTATTCCGGGGCTTAATTTTAGGGTATTTATAACCCGACCCAATCTTGTTATATAAGCATCTTAGATCATTTTTCTCGTAAGAACTAATACTATAGAGCGAGAGAAATAGCCCTTGAGTGAGAAAGAGATCTTCATCAAATTACTCTTCAACTCTTGCTAAAAACTTGGACGATTATCAAGGAAAGCACCCTAGGTCTTCATCCTAAAGATTGAAGTTGCTAAGAGTTCCGGAATATAGTAGAATTTTTGGAAGATCTATTGAGGAACGTATGGCTAAAAACCCCTTTTCTTAGAATTGAACCTGTCACGACCCTAAAACCAACCCGGACGTGATGGAGCCTATCATGAAACTAGACAGCCGACACAAACCAAAACAAATCGATATTTCATGATAAAGATGTTTTAAACTATTAACTTATAAAATTTCACAGCATAAGTTTAAATAACAAGTGCGGAAAAAACAAAGGCCCAACATCGGGGTGTCACAAGTCATAAACATCTACTAAGGACTGTCTGAATACAACTAAGACTATCACAGTCTGGAAAAACACTAATATAGTCTAAGGAAGATAAATGGGAGAAGAGAAAGGTTGTGATCGCCATACAGCTACCTTTCCAACTCCGAATATCAGCGGCAAATGAAAGATCAGCGGTCGCTCTCACGACCCGCAACTTCTGGATCTGTACACAAGGTGCAGGGAGTAATGTGAGTACACCAACTCACTAAGGAATAAAAGTACATAAGGACTGAGCAGTAAGAAATACATAAATCCACATCATAGAATCACAGTATGTACAATATGATTTCAAAGTAGTCTATAAATCAAATCATCTTGTAAAAATCCAATTTCAGTAAAAATCGTTCGAAGATGTTTTTCCAACAGTTTCAGTAGAGGTTCAATGAAGTTTAAAGTAAGAGTGATGAAAGTCACAAGTAGCCCCTCGAGAAAAACATGTATCATAAACCACCCCTCGGGCATAATGTCTCTTAGAATCAGCCTCTCGGGCAACCTCACAACTGCTCATAATCAGCCCCTTGGACACAACATGAATCAAGAACAGCCTCTCGGGCAACATCATATCACTCACTCAGGGTACCCTACCCGCACTCACTGGGGTTGTACAGACTTCGAAGAGGCTCCTACAGCCCAAGCGCTATAACAAGCCATCTTGTGGCATAACAAATCAAGCCCTTGGCCTCTCAAATCACAAATTAATAAAAAAATGTTATGGCATGCAACCCGATCCCACAATATCCTCACAACTCAAGCCCTCGGCCTCACTTAGTCAGAAACTTCTCAAGTCTCTCGGGCTAACAATGAAAAGGGTGCTCAGCCCAAAATATCATTTTATGCATCAAAACGGAGTAAATAAGGCTAAGTTATGAAATCAGTAAAACATAGCATCGCCGAGCACGGATATTGAATCAAATAATGAGGAAACAGTAGGAAAAAAGTCCTTAAGAGTCCAAACAGCTTGGCGCGAGGCCCAGATACGGCATTCTGCCCATCATATAGTAATACTTTCTAAAACACATAAGTATTAAATAGTTTTCAGTCAAATACGCAACTTGATAGTTACTACCGGATGGACCAAGTCACAATCCCCAACGGTGCACACCCTCACGCTCGTTATCTAGCATGTGCGTCACCTCAAAATAGTAAAAAAATGTGAAATCCAGGGTTTCATACCCTCAGGACAAGTTTACAATCATTACTTACCTCAAACCGGACAAAACTCTAACCCGCGATGCCCTTGCCTCTCGACTCGGCCTCCAAATGCTCCAAATATAACAAAAATCAGTATATTATCATCAATATATGCTAAAATAATGAATTCCACATGAAAATAATCAAATGAGACAAAATATACCAAATTGGACTCAAACCCGGCCCCCGGGCCCACATCTTGGAATCCAACAAAAATCGTAAAACTAGAAACTCCTTTCACTTCCGAGTCTATGCATACAAAAATCATCAAAATCGAACCTCAAATGGTCCCTCAAATCCTCAATCAAACCTCTCCAAAACTCAAGCCTTAACCCCTTCAACTTCTCTCAAAATTCCCACTAAATTCCATGGTTAAACCGTGGAAAAATCATCACAAACACAAATATTGAAGACCCGAGTAACGTACCTCACCGATATCCTTCGATTCCCTCTTGAATACACTTGTCACGACCCAATTCCCAAACCCGGTCGTGATGGCGCCTCTCGTGAAGACAAGGCCAGCCAGACCATCTCAGAACACTACTCAAGCAGTTAATCTGTTATATAGCAGTACGAATATGAATTTATCATACTAATCAATATGAATAAAGCCCAATACAGCCCGGCCGGGGTGTCACAAGTCACGAGCATCTAGGAGGATCCTTATTACAATTTAAAATATATAATACATAGAGTAAAATCTGGAAAACAAAAGGAGAAGAATCTCGGTGTCGCGAACGCCTGCGGTCACCTTGCTTAGCTACGATAGCAATATCTTCAGTCTGCTACTAACCCGCTACCGGGTGAAACAGTACCTGCAACTACACGCGAGGTGCAGGGAGTAAAGTGAGTACTTCCAACTCAGTGGTAATAAGAGAGAATAATAACTGAGCGATAAGAAAAACAAGTATGGGCACACCAAAATGCTATTAAAAAAACAGTACAACTCTCTGAGAAAGATAGTAATACCGTAACATCAAGAAAATACTTTAGAAAACCTCAAGCTCAGTTAAAAATCTCTTTTGAAAGAATGTCTTTTCAACAGTTGCAAAATAAGTTTCAACAAGTTGGAAACAGTCAGAAATCTGCCCCTTGGGCTCAGTATCAACCTCTC